>JAPJBO010000226.1:0-274532 GCA_030068145.1 Diplonema papillatum | reverse complement strand
ACCGGCGGCGCTGTCAGGCTGCTCTTTCGCGCCGGTATCGAAGGTGGCGATGAAACGGCTGACGACGTCGGTGATGGGACTGATCTGGGGTGGATCCAACCCGAAGCGCGCGAGGGACGATGGTCCTAAACTTTCAGGAGAAGGGCCACCTGACGGATCCCGGTACATGCCTAGCAATATAGGGTGACGACAGCGTTTTACGCGGCGTGCGAGAGGTTGCCACGACTGCTGCCTCTGATGGAGAGCATCCGGGGAAGATACGCCGAGGGCGGACCTACCCCTGGGGCCAGTCGGACTGGCGATGAGGAGCATGGAGGAGTGTGGACACGTATGGGGACCCGGGCCCCTGTCTCGCACGCTGAGGAATGGTGCAACATCTGACCCGCTAGCCTCGGCACCTTCGAAGAGGGGACCTGAAGTTAGGGCGGACTTGAGGGCGAAAGACGTGGTCCCGACTGGTGGCGAGGCGGCCGGGATTTGAGGGCGTACAGAGAGCCGACCTGGAGCGGACGAACTCCTTCTGGAGGATGCGTGAATGTCCCGCGCACACCGCGAGGCTTATACGTGTAGCGTTGGCGGACACGGCTGAGTACACGTCTTGCTGGATGAGGCAGGCCGGAGCTGAGCCGCAGGCGCCCAGCTGCAAGCACTGTGGAAGCGGCGACACCGAGGACGAGAAACACGTATTCTGGGACTGCGGAGCGTACTCGCACGTACGGCGACGAGAGGCACATGCCGAGCTGATGGCAGCCAACCGGGCCGACTGGCCCAGATGCACGCTGGAACACGGTGTGGTAGTACCCGAGAATGCCCAATTCTCGAGGCGGCTCCAGGAGATGATGGCTGAAATCCTTGCGGAACGGGCTGGGCTCGAAGCACGTGCCCGGCTGGGCCAGGAACCCCACGACCCCCTGGTCGAGGCGCGCAATGCGATGCTGCCGACGAAAGGAAAACCCCTTCGCGCGGATTGCCCCGGCATGGACGTGGGAGCGGAACAAGACCTGGGGACTACCGACGTTTTATGCGTTGGTAGCGTGGTTGTCGGACATGCAATGGACCGAGAACGGGCAGGCGTCAATGCTGGAGCTTGCGATCGACTTTGAACTCTTCTCGGGCCTCAGCATGCCGCTGCACGGGAATGCGCCGAAGGGGGTGAGAGAACGGGGAAACGTCCTGCGCTGCATGATGAGCGCGTTGGACAAGCTGGCGGCACAGCAAGGGCTGGGAAGCTGCATGAGAGGAGAGAGGGTGTGCCCGACGACGTCGCTGTCGTTCATGGGCATCTCGGGGATATCGGGTATACGGCCCAGGCCACGCTTTCGCGAGGCACACACGGGGACGATACTTGAGGAACAAGTAAAGGAAGCGATGTAGGGACGCAGTGCCCGACGTACCCTGACTGGACGATCGGGAGAGCGGCGAGGTGGGCCCTGCCTGCCCCACCACAACTGCACCCAGACCCCGTGCATATGCCGGGTGTCGGTATAGAGAAGGCACTCGTCACGTGCGCGACCCATCACAAAGGGAAGTGTGAGGCGTGCAGAGCACTCGTCCGAAGGGACGCTCCCACGGTAGAGATGTGCTGCCGGCACCATCACCACGCGAACGATGGGCAGCCGATCGCGGTGTGCACAGAGCACAGCACGACGAAGTGCGGCGAGTGCAAGACGGCGGCGGCGTGTTGCCGCAGCGGGCATCATGCCTGCCGCACGCATGGCAGAGGGACCTGCCAAGAGTGCAAAAGGCTCCCTACGCTGACGCAGAGGCGACCGGCGGCATGTTGCAGCCGCGGCCACCACCAGTCCAACAAGCCGAACGTCGAGTCAACCCCCGGACGCAACAAGAAGAAGAGGCCCTCCTCACCCACCCAGGTGGGTGTACAGCGGGAAACGCCAGTAGGAAAGCGAGCGGCGCGAGCGCCGCTCGCGGCAACGAAAAAGGAGACGGCGACGACCGGACGGGCGACCAAGAGGCCGCCACCAACGCCAGGAACCAGCGAACGACCAGCGCTGAAGAAGAGGGTGCTCGGCACCCCGAAGGAAGGCCCGATCGCCGGCCGCAAGCGGAAGAAGACGAAGGCGACCACACCCGACTCAGGGGTGCAACGAAGGAAGAAGAAGGTACCGAGGGCAAGCAGCTCTCAGAAACGACCGGGGACCACGGGCACACCAATGCCCTCGAAAGTGAAAAACGGCACACGTGCCCGCCCTCGTACTCGCCGACTCAGTCTCTGGAATCGCAAGAAAGCCAAACCCCGCTAGCTCCACAAATGCTCGACCTTGACGACGCAATGGCAGGTGACGACGTCATCCGATAACCTGACTTTCAAGGCAGTGCATGCTAATCCATGTGGTTCATGTACTTAAAAGAACTCAATGCTAAACAAACATAGCGTGGGCGGCGCCGAAGCTGTACCAGCTTCGGCTGACACCATTTGCGCACTTAACCATGGTTAAGAAGACTGAAAGCACAGACACAAAGATAGCTCAAAGCATTTGCAAAATGACACGAAAAGCCTCTAGACAAAAACCTGTTTTCACATTTCTTGTGAACAGTAGAGTAGCGCCTTCCTGGTCCAAGGGTAAACGAAGAAAACATAGGGTTTGCCAGGCAGTGGCCCTGAAACCCCATTCTATTGCAGGCGTTTGCCAACTGCTTGCCATGTAGTTCCGCGGACTTCTTCGATCGTTTCCGCGTCTCGTGCGCACTTCTCCGCCGGAGATACCGGTATAAAGCAACAACGCACAGCCTGTGGAAAAAAAGAAGCTGCAGCTGGTCGGCTGCGTCGCCATGATGCTCGCTTGCAAATACGAGGAGATTGCACCCCCTGAAGTCCGTGACTTCGTCCACATCTCTGCGAACACGTACACGAGACCAGAAGTCCTCCAGGTATGTTCTCTTGTACAAGCACCTGCTTTGTACTAGTAGTAGGAAATACTTGGGGAGGCTGCCATTTGCGAAATCTCAAAAGGGGTATATTTGTTGTCGCCTACACGCATCACCGGTAAAGCTTGGTTTAGTTCGGCGGGCGTAAGCGTTCAACGCTGATGGCGAACGAAGCGGAAGATCTCGGCTCTTGCTTCAGGAAGAATTACCGCCGCATGCAGCCCATCACGCCGTTGCTCGTAACCTGCACGGCCATTAACATTCCCCCCATTCCACTTGGGTACATCGCGTTTACGAAAGCTGCCCCTGCTCGCAGGAATACTTCCTCGCACTCTTTCCATCTTGGTACTTCAATTGTTGGCTCAAATGAACCAAAGTCCAAAGTAAAGAATTGAACCGAGAAGACTTCGGCATTAGCACGTGGAAGAACAAACCAAGATCTATCGCCAACAAGAACACCGACAAAGCATAAATTGTTCTTTCCTTTTGCAGATGGAGCGAACAGTGCTGATCGAGCTGGACTACAACCTCACCGTTCCGACGATGTGGCCATTCCTGATGAACCTGCTCCGGTTTGAGCAATCCGAAACCATCAATCACGGCGCCGAGTACCTCGCAGAGCAGACGCTTGTGTGCGGGAACATGACGGCTTTCCTTCCGTCCCTACAGGTACGCTCTTTTTCCTCATAGTACTAGTGTTGTTTGGCCAGGGATGGCAGCGAATATCATGGCCCGCGACGAGCCAGTTCAAGACTAGGGTCGATCAAGAGTATATACCGGTATCACTGCCACCAAAATGATTTTTCGGTAATAAGCTAGCAGTCTAGCGGGCGCTACTGTGCTCTCAAGTACAAAACCCGCAGATGCAAAAAGAGACCCGAATAAACTAGTTTTTCGGCGGTAGGGGTGGAGTCCTTCAGCCTTCACAAGCAGGGCTTACGCTCCACGTGTGGAACGTGTGGATTTCCACACGTTACAATTTCTGGATGTTTTTTCCCCACGTGTGGATCCACAGGTACAACATGTGGATTTTGATTTATTTTTTCCCCCACACGTGCTTGCAGGTTGGTCCACATGCAGGGTGTGTCAACGCCCAAGGCCGCACAGCCACGTGTCGCCAACTTAGTAGTGCCGCTATCTTTGTGTCTAGCAAATGCAATTTGTCAAGAACAAAAACAGATCGATGTATCCTCACTCCCGTTAGATGAACAAAACAGGTTTGAAGGAAAGTGCGCACAAAGGGGGGAAACATTTTTTTTGCTCTAACCTTGAGCGTCCACATGTGGACCACACGTATTTTCCCTGAGACCGAAACCGGAGCGTAAGCCCTGTTCACAAGCTCACTTTCTGTTCTTGATTCACCTTCGCTTCGCAGGCTGCGGCGTGCGTGTACCTCGCCCGCCGAGTTCTCGGCACGGAGCCCGCGTGGACGCCAGACTTCGAAGAAGCGTCGAAGTACTTCGAAATCGACTTGCAAGAGCCCGCGGCAGTGCTCGACGAGTACGTCAAGAAGGTATTTCCAGCAGTTCCTTTTGCGATAGCCAGTACCTACCTCCTCAGAGAGCATACTTGTTACAGCTGGAACATTGGCAGCGGTGTAACCTGAACGCGTACAGGTCAAATCGCGCAAACAACTACTTGACACCTGTCCAAGCTTAATGCCTGTCGCTGTCGCTCAGACACAGTTCCCTTCTTCAACAGTAGTCGAATCGAACAAAGCTTGATTTGGATCCTGAACTAGCCGGAGAGCAGCCATGCATCCTCCCGACAGGTAGGGAAACACGTGAGCCCAAAAAGGAGTGTAGACGAAGCACGAGGACGTCATCACCTACCATTGCGTCGTCAAGATCGAGTACATGCGAAATTAGCGGAGCTATGTGGAAGCAGAAGTTGGGAACAACCTAAGAGCAAGAAGCAGAATAGAACAGGATAAAGTGGACGCAGACGAAGGACGACACGGCTTCCCAATGTTCCCGGCGTGTCAGCAAGTGCACACAACAACGCGGTGGAATCAAGAATACCGAGGGCCAGCCCAATATTTTATACCCTTTGCGAAGTATTGCACTCCCGCTTTCGCATTGCGTTTCTAACATCTGCTTCGAAGAAGACTTGGTGCTAGCATCAAACGTGCATGAGAGGCAGTGTTCACTAAAAGTAACACGAAGGCTTTCCCCCATGGTCTCAAAACGCCACAGGTGCCGAAGCTGCGAATCTCCGCCGTGCGAAAGAAGTTCAGCCACTCCCGCTACAGCTGCATCTCCAGGGCATTCGACGTCCAAGGCTTCCGGCCGCAGCAGTAGCCTCTCGAAGGACCCTCGCTGCCCTCCGTCCTCTCACCCGCCGCCACCACTCGTTGTCTAGACTAGAATAACTTTGCTCTTCTGCTTTTCAAACGTAGAAGCGGTGCTCCAGAGTATGCCTCCCACAAAAAAACACCCGTGCCGCCGACCCGGGCTAAAGTGCATGCCAATCCATGTGGTTCATGTACTCAAAAGAACTCAATGCTGGGGACACCAGGACGAGAGTGCACCGCCTAGAAGGGCTGTTTGCCGAGGAGGGTACGGGGCGAGTGCATCCCCTCTCTTGTGAGTAGCGGCGACCCTTTGGCGGCATGTGCATAGAGAGCAGCCGAGTTTTGAGTTCGTTGAGCGCCCCCCCCCCAGAGAACAGTTCGTCACACTTGGGGCCCCGAGAGGTGTGACTACCCCTCGGACAACCTCTCGGTGTTGGCCACGACTCCAACACCCGACCGCGTGTGGGACGACGTTCGGCCTGCCGCACGAGCGTTGGCTTCGGCCGAAATCAGGGCCATTCGAGAGAGCCACTTGGGGAAATGCACGAACAGCGAATGCCGCCGCGCCGCCCATCCTTCCTGCTACCAGCCAGAAGCGCTTCTGGCGAAAGAGGGAGGCCGGCCGATAAAGACACCGTCGTCCCTCTCACTCCGACCAAACCCCCCCCCCCCCCATTCAATCAACAAGTTTTTGCTCTGAAAAAAAGAGAGAATTGCCGAAGCATTTTCGCAGGGCGAAGGGTTGGTCACCCGCCCAGCGCAGCCGCAAACTGGTTTAAAGGAACCCCAGACGGGAGGAGTTGAGTCAGCGCAGCCTTTGTACAAAGTCTGCGGTGTTTTTACGAACACGGTTGTCATGAGTAAAGTGGTTGTGTGTGTCCCACAATAACTCAATGCTTAGGTACCATGTCTGTGGCTTCGCAGGCCGAATCACAGAAAGCCGGACGTTGCTGTACACCGTGTTGAGCGCCCACCCAGCGCGCTCCCACCGCGCTAGATACATATCTTATTCGAAAGCAGATTGAATCCTTTCAGCTCTCTGCTGGTCCAACCGTCGCATCCCCTGGAAGAAAGCGGGTGGCAGATACTTTTTCCTGCCTTACCCCAGGGGACGGGGGCTTCTCCACATGACGATCTGTGCTGGTGCCATCGCATTGGATGCGCTGGCGCCCGCGTTGGGCACGGACGATCATTCAACAAGAGACGGGCAGAGACACATGCAAATACCCCGCTCCCCACCCTCCCATCATCCTCCCCGTGGCGGATTTTCCTGTGCTCTGGCAGCACGGGTGGTCCTGGCTGTGACGAGCTACGAACAGCCGCCTGACAAACCAGACTCACACCGCTCCTGTCTGCAGACACTCAGGTTCCGCGCTGATGATGGTCCGCCTTATGTGCCCGTGGCTTAAAGGACCGAAACACGGCGCAGACGGGACGACCAGTGCGGTGTCGAGCGCATACCTATTCCAAGCACGTTCTTGCAATCCCCACCCTCCCATCACAATCATTTTTGTTCACCACAGGATTTGCCACCAACCGGTGCAGTGGACGAATCCTTGTCTGCATGCCGAAACAGACACCTTCAGCACGTCCTCACAAATGCACCCGCCGTACGTTACAGGATCGGCACCTTTAGGTTGTAGCGCCGAGTGGGGTCGCAAAGGCATGTATCAATACCACAGGATCCTCGGGACGTGTCCCATCTCATCACGTGGCCACTACTATGCTTAGAGCAAGGATTTCAATACTTCATATTTCTTTTGCTGTGGGGAAAGACTTGCCCGTTGCAAGCACCTTTTCGAAAATGTGGCGGACGCTGCATGCTACTCGCAACACTGCAAGAATGACGGAAGAACTCAAGGCAGAACCAAACCCGCACTGACAATCCTGCATGTGTCCTCAGAGGCCAATCCTTTTCCCGAAGTTACGGATCCAGTTTGCCGACTTCCCTTACCTACATTGTTCTGTCGGCCAGAGGCTTTTAGCCTGGGAGACCTGTTGCGGTTAACGGTACGGCCCGATGCAAGAGAATGCGATCTCCCCTGTTTCTTCCATGCACATCCACAACACACCCTACTACACGAAGAAAGTGCAGCTTTCCAGGAGCCAGGGGGTACCTGGGACTCAATGCCACAACAGAGGGGTCCTCCCCGTCCAAACCCCCTCGCCATCTGGTTCTCGGATGCCTTAACTGTCCGGAAAGAAGCTGCAGTCACCCTATAGAGTAAAGAAGAAATATTCTGGAAGAGTTTCTGCTCTGTTCCACCACTGCATGCCGGAGTTGTAGCTGACAGGCCTCCATGTTGGCGTCAATTCCTCCCTGGACTGCTGTATTGGTGACGGTTGTATTTAGACAGATATAGGCGAGTACGCCAGCTAAGTAGACCTTCCGATGGCTGAAGAATGAAGGGAGTGATCATGACATCAACCCCCGCCGGCACGCACAGAAGAAAACGAATTGCCTGTCGTGTTTTGAAGAGTCTTTTACGTCCGGCATCCAGCGCCGTTCCTTGTGTTTTCCTCTCTCCAGCCCTTTTCCATCCGCTGTCCCGTCTGTCAGACTCACGTTCCGCGCTGATGATGAGTCTGCCCATTGTGTCCGGGACTTACAAGGACTGAAAGCACCCTTCCCGTATGGATGCGATACGGTGCGGAGCACATGCCGTTCGAAGCACGTTCTTTGCATTCCCCACCCCTCCGCTCCCACCCGAAGGACCTTCCCTTGGAAGGACGTCCATCCTCCCCCTCTCCGCCCCTTGCTTGTCCAGCCTCTCTATTTCTTATCACATGCCGCGCCATCAGGAAATCCTACATTCCGGGCGAATCCTCGTTTCCTGTCACTTGCGTAGTTCCTGAGTGTGTCCGAACGCGTCCGTGTCGTGGTTGGGGTTGAATGCCAAAATACTGTTGTACTGAAGGGAACGTTTCTGGAGCTTCGGCCGCACATGAGAACAGTTAGACGAAGCCCACATAACAAGGAAATCTTCCTCCAGCGATGTTTACGCCTGTGCACGCGAGGTGCACCATACATTGAAAGTCTTTTTGCATCATCATTCTGCTGAGTTGTTCATCGGGGCAAGACCCTAACACCGGAAACGTCCTTGGGCAGTACAAAGTGACCAAAGCGCAGAATCCGTGCTGTCGCTAGTTCCGGATGGCGGTCTTGAGTAGTTTGCCGAAGCTACCCGCTTGTCTTCGGACGAGCAATGCCACTTGGCATGTGCTCATTCCGCCCCGACGAAGGAAGAAGAGAACCGAGCCTTGCTGTCGCCAGGCCTCTGGAAATGGAAAGACGGTTCGTTGGAGGCACTTGGTGAAAGAAGGAGCGCAACCCCGGACTAAACCTTGCCCCCCCGCCCTTTTTATTTGCTTTCTCGCGTTTGGCTCGATTGCCGTAGATCATTGCCCTCTCTTCCCCCACATGCCGCCTTTTTCTTCTTCTTTTCTCTTCTGTTGTAGATCCCCGACCCTCTCCTCCATCCCCTCCGTAGATGAACACTCTTGCCCTTTTGCCAAACCTTTGAGCTTGTCCACCCCGAACCCTGGCAAAGCTGCGCCATGCCGCTGTCTTGCACCTTTGCATACGAAGAGCCGAAACCACAAGTCGGTGCGTCTAAGAGTTAGTCACCTGAGTGTTCAATGCAGATTGATCAACGCAGATTGTCGCTAGACAGACATTTCGGTTCGCGTTCGAACCGGAAGCGGTCGGTAATGCAATAGACAGTCCAACGCGTTTCATCAGGGAGAGCCGCTCAACCGTGCGCTATCGGAGGAAATTAGAGGCTCGCCACCTCCCGCTTTTTTCTTGCGCCAGAAGTCGAAATAGCTTTTCATAACGACTTTTCACGCAAAACCAAAAACATCCCCTCTAAAATTCCAAGCGAACTTTAACTCTAAACCAACAATACAGTTTCAACCGAACTTTCACTCTGATAAACCCCATTGTTCCGAACACCAACATTTTGCGAACACCACCGCCACTCTTCGGAACACCGCCATCGTTTTTATTTTTGGATCAGCGGAGCGGCGAGCTCGTTTTTTTAGTTCTTCGAACTTCGTACCCGTCAGGCTTCGAAGAAATGCGAGAGGCGATTTGGGTGCAAGTCGTCACGGCTGTGCCAAAATACTCGACGTGGCTGCTTCGACTCCGAATGGAGGAAGGGAGGGTATACTATACAAACACAGTCTGATTGGTTCTTCGCTACCATGTGTTGTTTCTCACTCAGGACTTTGACCTGTTGTGTTTGTGTGATTGTGTGTTTTGTCGTGCAGGGGTAGACCCGCATGACCTCACGTCCATTCAACACGTTACAACACTTGGGATCCCTTCTGTTCTTTGTCGGGCAGCATCGTCGAGCATTTCCTTTCAAGCTGGCGCTTGTGTAAAACAAAAAGGTGGGGGAACAGGTATTCCCTTATCTGCCTCTTTTCCGTTCAACAAGAAGTAGAGGGGGGCGTACTTTAACGCATAAGGTGCTTTCTCCCGCATCCGATATTTTGCCATCATGAAAAGTGACAACGAAGGTCTTCGTATTCCGAAGCCTTCTTATTGTCCAGGATGTCCGTCTAATGTGTGCAACTATTCGTGCACCCCCTATATACTGTGTCTGAGTAGCGGTTTCACCACCTTCCGCCTGCATTATTCGTTCGGTTTGAGATTTATGGTCTTTTTCTCAAACGCGCTTTCCTCTCATCCCTCCCCTGTCTTCTTCATTTTTCCCTCTAGGCTCCCTAGATCTTTCGTTCTGCTTTTCATTTTTTTTTTGCCTCGCAAGTCGGCTTGTGCCTTTCCTTTTGGGGTGAACGAGTTTCATTTTCGAGCGGTCTACCGAACGTGGCCGCCGCGCCCCCAGGCGCCGCATTGCCGGCCGCTGTCTTTCACAGTCCTGGCCCACCCCTAACCCCTGGAACCGGATCGCATTGCCTGTCGCCTATCGCGGTCCGATCCACCCATCCTATCCCCAGGAACCGCATCGCATTGCTTGCCGCTGTCCAGGTCTATCTCAGCATCGCATTGCCTGTCGCCGTCTATCACGGCCGCATCGCATTGCCTGTCGCCGTCTATCACGGCCGCATCGCATTGCCTGTCGCCGTCTATCACGGCCGCATCGCATTGCTTTGCCGCTGAAACAAACACCGGGCAGAGGTATACCGCACGAAAAACCATGGCGTGGCCTTCTGTTGTTCCTACAGACCCACAGGGATGAGACGATCTTCTTCTTTCGATTTCTCACACGACACGACACGTCACGTTCAAGAGACGAGCATGGTTTCAACGGCTTCGCTCAAGAGTTGACGATATAAAATACAGAAAACACAACGACCGAAAGACACCGATCTGCACGTCCCATGGGATCGTCGGAAACACAAAAAGCCCGAAAGGCGAACCGACTGACTGTCGCCAAACCCTGTCCACCTTCTCTCTTTAGTGTCTGCCGGAAAAGCTTAGACCCACCGGGCACCCATCGCAACAAAGCAACGGCACGGCACATTCCGACTTTTCAGGGCATACCGTTGCTTCGACTCCTCCCTCCCCTCCTTCCCCACCCCCTCCTTTCCCCCGGAAAGAAACAGCAAGTCGACCAAGCAAACCTGTCGCGACGAATATAGAGAACCGAAGAGAAGGAAAAAGCAAGCGAAGGGCCGTCACCGACAGGAGCCTGCTCTCACGGAATCGCCTGGGAAAAATAAACACGATTGGACGAGCGAACCCTCGAGTAGAGCAGCGTGACGACCCACCGCACCGTAGAAGCAGCGCGCCAATGATGGTCGGAGAAACGAGCCGCCAGGCCCTGGGGGACATAACGACGCGAGCCAATGTGTCGCCGATGCTCGAAAAGCCCGCGCTCTACAGTTCGATCTCGCGCATGCAGGCCCCGGCGCCCGCGCTGCCCGAACCGGCGTACAAAGTCGCCGCCTACCACGAGCAGATCATGGACTACCTGCACAAGGCGCAAGCCGCCACGCAAGTGTCCCACAGCCACCTGTCCATCTGCCAAGTAGAGGTCACTGACAAGATGCGGGCGATCCTCGTCGATTGGCTCGTCGACGTTCACCTCAAGTACAAGTGCCGCCCGGAGACCCTCTACTTGGCCATGAACCTCCTCGACAGGTACCTCGTCCGACAAGTATGCTCAGCCTTCTCTCATCTCCAATGCCGGCCGAAGCGCGCAATGCTTGCCGATCGATGCACCTGAGTAAAGAAACTAGTCACTCTGCCAGCCCGGAACGAGGGAAGGGAAGAAAGTTCTTACTAGAAACCTGAGGCCCGTGGCTCAGTTCGATCGAGATACTACGCCCCGAAACCTTGTTCAGATTCAGGTCCAGGGAGCCGCCCTGGTTCGAACCATTGTCCTACAGCAACCGGTTGGCACAGAGCGGTAGGCATCAAAGAAGAGAGTGCTCGTTGCAATACAACGCTGTCCAGCGTAGTCCCACCCCCCAACTTCCTAGCTGCCTTTTCCTGACCGGCGGGAGGCGTTTAAGCGCACACGCGTGCCCAAACGGGGACTGCGACGCAAGGAAGCGAACACATTCACGCACACACAGCCTGTTGAGAAGAAGCGGCTGCAGCTCCTCGGCTGCGTGGCGATGATGCTCGCTTGCAAATACGAAGACATCATGCCGCCCGAGGTGCGGGACTTTGTGCACATCTCGGCCAACACGTACACCCGCAGCGAGATTCTGACGGTATGCCCTTTATCTCTCCGCCATTCGGCACCCCTCCGGAGGAAGGTTGTGGGGACGATCATGCCCTTGTATCTGCGCGTATTACAGTGTACGAGAACCCGCAAACGACTGTCGGTGAGCTGGAACGCCTGTTCAGCTTGGGACCTTGCCTCCGTTGCAGAACTTCAAGCGAATAGCCGGCCCGCTTGAATCATACCCCATTCAGTGGAACGATACCGCCACTCCATCTGCATCAGGGGGCGCTTCGCGGAACGAGAAAGTGATGTCGCGTACCGAGCACACCAAGCCTCGGCGCACGTCTCTTGGCGCACCCACAGCCACTGCAAAGCTTCTGCAGTACTTGCAAACTGATGCCTACGCTAAAACCCGGGCCCAGTACCACTTTCACTACAAAGTGGACCTGGTGTCGGTCACAAAAGCCGCAAGCGCAGTTTCACGGATGCGCATCCACACGTGACAGCAACCAGAAAACCAAAAGCTACCCAAGTACGAAGAGGCCTGAAAACACACCCCAGGCCCGCTACCTAACGAAGACTTGATGCTGGCACCAAACATAGACGAGAGGCAAAATTCTGCCCGAACACTAAACTAGGATTCCCCTCCAAACGAGAGATTAGCGCACTACCGACAGACGACAGGGGTTTCCGTAAACCTTTTCGCCCTTCTCAATTCCCCAAACGCGAGACCCCATTACAACGAACCCCCGAACAGATGGAAAGACAGGTTCTCGTCGAGCTTGAATACAACCTGACCGTGCCCGTGATGTGGCAGTTCTTGGTCAACCTGCAGAGGCTCGAACGTGTCGACACGCTGAAGTTTGGCGCTGAGTACTTGGCCGAACAGATCCTGATGTGCGGCCGAACCACGGGATACCCTCCGGCCATGCAGGTAAATCCCCCCTTTTTTTTTGTACAAGCACCTGCTTTGTAGGAAATGCTTGAGGAGGCTGCCAGTTGCAAAATCTCAAAATAAGAATGTGCTCAAGCCCACGAAACACAAGTAAATTTGGGTTTAATGGCGGGCGCAAGCGTTGCACGAACAGGACCCACCTTGCAGTGGTACTGTTTCTCCAGCCCTGTTGTTCTTCGCTTACACCAACGTGTGTTGTTTTCTCACTCAGGACTTTGACCTGTTGTGTTTGTGTGATTTGTCGTGTAGGGGTAGACCCGCATGACCTCACGTCCGTTCAACACGTGGTTCGGTAGTTACAGCACTAGGAATCCCTTCTGTTCTTAGTTGGGCAGCATCGTCGAGCATTTCCTTTCAAGCTGGCGCTTATGTAAAATAAGCACAAGGCAGTCCCTCGAGTATTTTTGCGACCCAATTTCTGCTTCCCTTGACAGTATCCGTTGCAGCTAAAAAAACGGCCGGTTCCTCCTTTGTGGAGGCGTCTATTTTGCGTCTTCTTTTGTTTGTGCGCATCTCGCGGACCTGCTTTGGTAAGTTGCATGGAGAAGTTCCGGAACAACGGTTGCACCTCAAAAGTTGGCGAGAATTCGGAGAACATATGCTGTCGTCTGGCTTGTACATGCACGAGACAATTGAACTGAACAGGCCGCCGCCGCCATCTATCTCTCGCGCCGTATCCTGGGTGTGCAGAACGTTTGGACAGCAGCTCATCAGGACGTTTCGCGATACTACGAATGCGATCTGTACGAGATCGTTGACGTCCTTGACGACTACATCAAGAAGGTTTGCACTTTCCATTTCAAGACACCGGAGAGCATGGCGGTCGCCGAAGATTGTGCTCCGTTAGTTCCAGACCGCAAAACAAGAGGCTCGTTTTCGTTGTTGGACACATCGCGTGCGAGGAGACAACCGCGACGCCGGCGATGCAGATTATCGCCACGGATCATTTGCATTCTAGCCCTAACAACTTTATAGGCGGATCACGGTCGACCGTCAAAATTTGACCCGGCAAACCCGCACGCGACGGGCACGCTAGATCCACATAACTGCCGTGCGTGATTGTCGTCTCAAGTTCGCGCACGGCCCCACGATCCGTAGTGCGCACAACATGCTTATACTGCAGGGAATAGTTGGCTAGACCTCTTGAGTTTGTGCACACTGTTGTTCTAACCATGAGAGTGGGAGTCGGGAGAACCTGGCATAGCCTAAAGCAGGACCGACCCCCCGTTTCGCGAGAAACAGCGAAGAAAGGGTCGACCACCGATGCGGCTTGCAGGTAGGGTGGTAGTCCGACACGAGCTGTTGCCGGGGGGGAAAGAGGAAAAGAGAACGCGTCACGTGCCAACCCGGAGACTCAAAGAACAGCGACTCCTTAGAACCGGAAACAGTCCAGGAAATCAGGTGGGTGGGCGGGGGGTTTCAGTGTGAAAGCTCGCGTGAAACTCCACTAGGCTCCGGGGTAGTAGGTAGGGACAGAAGGAATCTCATTGGTCGGTTCATGCGCGTCTTTAACTAGAAGACGAGGCATTTGGCTACCTTAAGAGAGTCATAGTTACTCCCGCCGTTTACCCGCGCTTGACCTGATCTCTCAGCGTTGACATTCAGGGCACTGGGCAGAAGTCACATTCCACTCGCCACCGCTGTGATGAAGCGAAATGCTGTGGTTTAATTAACCAGTTGGATTCCTCTTGTTCGTAGCAGTTCCAAGCTGACACTTCATTGCGGGCACAACATGCAAGACGGCCTGGAATAAATCAGGAGCCGCGGGTAGCACCCGAGAGCGCCACTCACAGCACCTTCAATCTGAGCCCAGACCTGACCCGCACTGACAATCCCGCATGTGTCCTCAGAGCCAATCTTTTTCCCGAAGTTACGGATCCAGTTTGCCGACTTCCCTGACGTAGTGAACTTCCCTCAGGGAAAAGGATCAGCGGCCGTAACGTGAGGGAACTTTGAAAAGCGCTAGAACCCTTAGAGCACAGACTGGCTTGGCGGGAGTGAGTTGACGAAGAAGAACCACGCGCAACTTTCCGTTGCTCTTCGCTCTGGTTTCAAGGGGCTGAAATTTTGACGTCCTGATTCACTGCACCGCGCTGCTGGGGTTTCCCTCGCCGCACTATGTCATTGCGTCGCTTCTGAGAACGCACGGGTAGCAACCTCTCCCATCCACTCCCACTCACCCACTCAGGTGCCGAAGTTGCGTTTTGCGGCAGTTCGCAAGAAGTACAGCCACCCGCGCTACGGCGGCGTCGCCCGCAAATTCGACGCCTACGCGGAGCTATGAAGGACCAACAACACCAAAAACTTGCAACCCGAAAGCTCACGAACGAATAGAGGGGCTCGCTGGGAATGGCAAGCAGCCTTTAACAGAGACCCCCCCGCCCTCCCCGCCGTAGATATTTGTCCCCTCACCCCCCCTCTAGATTTGTTTCCCCTCTTCTCCTTGCCTTTCCCTGAAAAAAAAAAAAAAAAAGAAGAAATAATCATGCGAGCCTTCTCCAAGCACCTTCTCACACATCCGTTCCAACCACCCCCCATCCAACCCATCCCTCTCCCTAGTTCTAGAGCCCAAAACCATCCACGTTTTTGAACCCCCCCCTTTTCTGTTCACGGTGCGTCCGATTCTCTCTCGGGAGACGGTTTTCATATCAATTGATGCACGCCTGCAGGCAACCGCTGAATATTCAGGCGTTCTAAATACATACCAGCGCCGGCGAGATGCTTGTGTTCATTGACAGGTTTAGATATCATCCATTGCTTCTAACGTACTAAGTACGTGTCGAGGCTATTTCTCTTCGCTGCCTCAGCAGTGTTGCTATTGGGCAATTTGCGTACCTGCTGCCATCCTTAGATGTGGTAGCCGTTTCTCAGGCTCCCTCTCCGGAATCGAACCCTAATTCCCCGTTACCCGTTACAGCCACGGTAGTCCACTACACTACCGTCAAAAGCTGATAGGGCAGAAGCTCTTGCGGGCTTGCCCAGGGGGGAACACCAAAATCTGCAGCACCCCGACCAGATGATCAGAAACCTGGTCGGATAATCCATGGAATCCTTAACAAGGCCTGAATGGGGGACCTGACGCACCACTTCTCTGCTCCCAGTCATCCAGTAATACAACGAGTCATCGTCCGATGCGTGCACGCGCACCTGGGGAGCCAGCAACAGGAGCAGCACTTTTTTTTCACACACTCAACCCTCTCCCATTCGTCCCCCCTCCCCCGCCTCCTAAGGGTTTCACGTTCGAGTTCACGTTTCTTCATCCCAATACCGCCACGAACGAGAGACCTGTTGTTAATGCCCCATACCCTGTTTTCGTTTTTCACTATGTTCTTTCGTGTACAAGTGGAAACAAGCCTGCACCTTTCCGTCATGCTGTGTGGGATGCAAGTGCGGCCAAGCAAACGAGCTTTTAAAAGAAACTTCACAAATCGCACTGCTGAGGAGCATAGAAGTTCCAAAGAGGAGTACACGAACCCAGAACGCACCGCCCGTAATATGTCAGAGCGAGTTTCTTTTACTCGGATGCGGTTTGGGGCTTCCTTTGGACGCTTCATCTCTTTTTCGTTTTCCTCCGTTTCGCTTCCCTACCGACTCTACTCGTATGAACATGTGGAGATCCAAGATGATCAGATTGCCGTCGTAGTACTCTGCTGATACACAAGGGAATTGACCGAATGCCACGTAGACGTGGCCACCCGCACCCACTCCGGCAGTTTCTCAATGGGGTTCGGATCGACCCTGTATACCCTTTAGACGAAAAGAATTTTCCTCGTTTTATCCGTTTACCCCCCCTCCCCCCCTTTCAATTGTCTCAAATATTTTCTTCTTCCTCTTTTTTTTGTGTTGCTTTCTCTGTCTCATTTCTTTTCTGTGCCGTCGATCGGGAGTTTCCCACCACCCTACGGGGGTAGTTCTGGGCTGTGATGGGCTATTGAAAGACGAGCTAGACTCGCATCGTTATCTTTGGTGCAGATGCTCACATTCTGCGCTACGGTCCGTCGCCGTGTGGTTTAGGACCGCACTATGGAGCAGATAGGACACGATGTTGAGCACACGGCCGTCCAAATAGAGCCTAGTCCAAGCACGTTCCAACTCTCCGAGGAGACCCCGCCGACGGTATTCCTCTCCTGTTTTTTTCTTTCGCTTTCTTCTTTTCCCGCTGTGATTTCCCCGCTTCTCTCGACCCCCTTTCGCCTTTCTGCTTTGCGTGGCACACGCGATGGCGCCGGAACTGTGCGCAGAGCTTTCAACGAGCAAAAGAGAGGAGATAGACTTTTTCGCACGCGAACAGTGCGGTTTGTCCCCCGTTCTGCACTCGCCGAGTCCCACGGGGTGTCTTAAGCTTGTGCAAAAAGGCGAGCAATCGCTCTGCCCGGCATCACAAACCCGCCGGAAGGGAGCACGAAGCATGCAAACAAGTGCATGCAGGACAAGATGCTGCGTGCAATACGCGAAGGCGGCAGATTTAGCACATACATGCGATGTATATTGCACATCGCATACGTTGTTCGCTTCACTCTCCAGACAGGCTGCGCCTGAGCTCACCCCCTAGCCCCGGAAACGCATCCGCTAAACGTTCAAACGTTGGCGTTCCTCTTGCAAACTCGCAGACCATCACAGCAGATCAGCAGCTGTGATGCGAGCGACCAAATACTTTGACATCCAACCAAAAGAACGCCGCCAATTCACAGGCAACCGA
The DNA here is from genome assembly GCA_030068145.1 of Diplonema papillatum. Classification (NCBI taxonomy): domain Eukaryota; phylum Euglenozoa; class Diplonemea; order Diplonemida; family Diplonemidae; genus Diplonema; species Diplonema papillatum. The sequence goes on along the minus strand of JAPJBO010000226.1, from coordinate 257,055 downwards.
CTGAGCGAATATCGCCGGGAAACCCCAAAAGGAACTCACAAAGCGCAAAGGAAAAAGAAAAGTGTGGTCCTTCTGATGCAGGATTACCACACTGCAGCATGGCGGGTGGCCTCGTGCCCGTCGCCCATGTCGCCGCCGAACTACGCGATGTTCGGCACGGGTAAGATCCGGCTGGGCATCTGCTGCATGGCGAAGAAGCAGTCGAGCAAGCCGATGCTCGAGTTCCTCTCACGGATCAAGGCGTCCGGCCACTTCGAGATCGTGCTCTTCTCCGAGCCGATGATCCTCAACGACCCTCCCGAGTCGTGGCCGCGCGTGGACTGCTGCATCCCCTTTTTTTCGTTCGGGTTCCCCCTCGACAAGGCGGTCCGCTACGCCGAAATGCACCACGAAACTTTCTTCCTCACCGAGCCGCGCGAGCAAGCAGTCCTCCTGGACAGACGATCCGTCTACCACGCGCTGGTCCGCAACAACATCCCGGTGGTGTATCACGTCATTTGCGACAGGGACGACGGGAAAACCCCGACGATCGAAGAGTTCGAGAACCACATCGTCATCAACGGAAAGCGGGTCGACAAGCCGTTCGTCGAGAAGCCGGTCGACTCGGAAGACCACAACATCCGGATTTACTACAGGGACGGAAAGGGGTCGCGGCACCTATTCCGGAAGGTGGGGAACAAATCGTCCGAGTTCTACCCGGGCGTCAACAACATCAGAACCGAGGGGTCGTTCATCTACGAGACGTTCGTCGAGACGAGCGACGCGCAGGACGTCAAGGTGTACACAGTCGGCATCGACTACGCGCACGCTGAGTCGAGGAAGTCCCCGGTGGTGGACGGGGAGGTGCAGAGGGACAAGAACGGGAAGGAGATCCGGTACAAAATGCCGCTCAACGAGGACGAGCGGCAGGTGGCGCGGAAGATCGTCAAGGTCTTCCGGCAGCGGGTCTGCGGGTTCGACCTGCTGCGGACCGAGGGGCAGTCGTTCGTCTGCGACGTCAACGGCTGGTCGTTCGTCAAAGGCAACACCGAGTACTACAACACCGCGAGCTCCATCATCGTCGAGATCTTCCTCGAGGAAATGCAGAAGCGCGGGCTGTCGCGCATGATCCACGACCGCCCGGGCAAGCGGGAGCTGAAGGGCGTCCTGGCGCTGTTCCGGCACGGCGACCGCACGCCGAAGCAGAAGATCAAGCTGAAGACGAAGAACGCGAAAATCATCGAAAAAGCGTTCGGTTCCGAGCCGGGCGAACGCAACGAGCTCGTGATGAAGGGCACCGACTCCCCGACGCAGCCGCTCACCAGCTGGATGGAGCTGTTCGCAGAGCTCGAGAAAACCGAGTCCAACCCCGCCGACCGCGAGAAGTATGCGGCGATCTGCTGCGTGATGGGACGCGAGGCCGAAGGCCTGAAGCTGCAGCTGAAGCCGCAATCGTACACAGGGGAGCTCGTCGTCAACCAGGCGCAGGTCATCTTGAAGTGGGGCGGCTGGCTGACCGACGCCGGCCGGATGCAGGCGCGGAACCTGGGCAACGCGTTCAACAAAAGAGTCCTGCGAAAGACCGACGGCGAGGTGCCGTGCAAAATCGAGGTGTTCTCGAACAACGAGCGCCGCGTCCGGAACACCGCGATCGAGTTCGCCGTGGCGTGCGAGGAGGACTGGCAGGTCTCGTCGCTGAACGGCGGGTCGCGGGGAGGTGACATCTGCAGCTCGCTGGACGACACGGAGAAGGCGAAAAAATCGATCGAGGCGTCGAAGTCGCTGATCGACCGCGTCATGAACATCGGCGACCCGAACGAGGTCCAGCAGTGGGGCCACCTGCCCGGTCTCGAAGCCGTCTGCCAGCTCAAGGAGACCCCGAAGCGCGCGATGCAGCACTGCCACCGCCTGATGAACGAGCTCATCGGGCACATCCCGGAGGACAAAAACTTGCACAGGGAGGAAAGTTCCGCGCTGGTCCGCCAGCGGTGGACGAAGCTCGCGGAAGGGTTCTACTGCAAAAAAACCGAGGTCTACGACACCACCAAAATCTCGGATATTTTCGACTACATCTCCTACGATGTCTCGTACAACCAAGAGGCGCTGTTCCCGCTGGACTTGTACCCGCTCTTCGAACTCGCGCAGGTGCTCAACAACTTCGTCGGGATCGGCGAGTACGGGTTGACGCCCGAATCCCGCCACCTGATCGGCGCTCAGATCATCATCCCCCTCTTGTCGCAGTGGGAAATCGACCTGCAGGAGCTCGCGACGCTCGAGGAGCCCCGGACTCGGTTATACTTCTCCTCTGAGTCGCACATCTCGGCCTTGTACAACGTGCTCTACAACACGCCCGGGTTGAAATCTCCGTTCCACGTTGTCGCGGATCCGATCCATTTGCACTACCTTTCGCACATCGTGATGAAGGTATCTTTTCTCTTTTCTTCTTGATTTTTCTTCTTGAATGCAACCAGCACCTGTTTGGTAGGAAATACTCGAGGAGACCCGCCAGTTGTTGCATGTTCTCAAAAGGGAAACTCGGACTAGCTCGGTGTGATCGATCCAGGGCTTGCCGGCTTTGTGCCGGGTTCATGCGTGGTTCTTGCCGGCTCTGTGATCGCACCATTGGGGCCGCAACGCATACCACGAGAAAGTGCCAGTCCGTGTGGGTCATGCGCTCCCAAACATCTTTACGACCCAACACCTCCCATGGCCATGTTCTGTCGGCCGGCGGACTGGTGAAGGCGTAATATATTGGGGCAAAGACATAAACCTATGACTCCGAATCTAGAGGTTTGGTAAGTTTGAAATCCTCAAGTTTAGCTCTCTAGGGAGCTACCCCGCTTTCCTGGAGGGTACCCCTTATCCAGGATGTTTCTCCGCCGGGTTCTTTTTGCTTTTCTGAGCATGGAGTGAAGAGGGTTTGGGGGTTTGGATTTTCCGGCGCAAGACAGTCAGACATGCGGCCAACTCACAGGTGTACGAGTACAGCGACGAACCGCTGACGTCGCCCGAGCGGCTGCAGATGGAGGTGCTGTTTTCGAACGGGATCGACACCAACGCCTTCGGCATCGTGCAGGACCACCACGTCTCGTCGCTGACGCCGATGATCCGGATCCACAACAACCTCGCCGCGAGCGACTTCGAGAAGATCGTCAGCGAGGCGCATGCGATCGTGGAGGAGACGTCGCTGGCCAACAGCCCCTCCCGCGACGAGCTGTTCCTCAAGATGCAGGAGGAGAAGATCACCATGCTCCAGCTCGAGGAACGCATGCTCGCCGCTCAAAAACTGGACAAGAAGCGGAAGGCGAAGGAGGCCGACGCGGAGGCCCTGAAGGCAAATGCCGCGCAGCAGCAGCAGTAGCCCGTTTTCGCGGCGGGAGCTGGTCGGGAGGGGGCGGGAGGTGCGCAGCGGGACCCTCCAATCTTTCCACCCGCGGAGACGCTGTTTGCTGGTCAAACCCGTTTTCTTCGCTGCGTTTTACTGTATTTGCATGAGCACCTGCTTCGTAGGAAATACTCGAAAGTGTGCTGCAGCCCACACGAAACGCAGGCAAATCTGGGTTTAGTGCCGGGCGCAAGCTTTCAACAAAATGAGCAACCCTCGTGCACCTTGTTGTCACGGTCAAGTAACACCGTCGAAAGCGTTTTTGGGAAACTGTGTACACGTGCGGTCCGGTTCCAATGGCACTCTCTGGAGCCGTCTGTTGTTTCTGTTTCATGCTGTTTCACTAGCCGAGGAGTCGAGAGAGAAAACTTCCCCCCCACTGATTACGGGCCCGATCTGCAGAGGTCGTTGGAGTGAGAGATCCTCCCTTCCTCGCCATGTCGGGCTCTGGACACCGACCAGCAAACCCGGGCGAACCTGAAGTGCCCACCGAATAGAAAACGAGCGGGGAAAAGGGCCAAGGCGAGCTTCCCGGTCGACTTTCGAAAATATTGCCACCAGCAGCCTTTTACCAAGCGTCGGCGGCTTTAACGCCATGAGGCAGCAATCAGAGCGACACTAGGCCAGTCGTTGTGACGGGGCTCAGTAATACGATACATGCGTGCCTGGACATGCTATGTGTTGGTCGAGCAGCGCACAAGACGCAGCGGTCTAGGAAGTAAAAAAGCGCCCGGGCAGAAAAGTCTTACGACCCGGAGACCGTTGGGAAACCGGCTCGCTTTTGTGTGCAATCGTGTGTCAAGAACACGCCTCGCCGTCAACGCTCAACTGTCCAAGCGCCTGTCGACTGTTCTTCACAGACAGATATCCGTCTCAAAAGAAAAGAAGAAAGAAGAAAAAGGTACGAAAGGGCATCCCGGCCTCAACGAGTTCACCTTCTTCGCAGCGTCCGCATCTTTCGCTCTTCCGCGCAAATCGGCTTCGTGCCCCGTCGGATTATGCCGCAGGTTCGGGCAAAGCGAAGTGTTTGTCTCGTCGTTGAGTTGCCGAAGGTAACAGCTGGCCACCATGCTTCAATTGCCAAGAATTGCCGAGGGTAACAACTAACCACCAAGCTTCAGCTGCCAAGGGTACCAGCTGGCCACCATGCTTCAGCCGCCAAGGGTATCAGCTAACCCCCATGCTTCAATTGCCAGTAGTAGCCGAGGGTAGCAGCTGGCCATGCCACGACTCGCAGCTGCACGGATGAAGGAATGGATTCTGAATGAAGTAGAAGTTACACTCTAAAAGCAGCGAGCGAAGCCAACCCCGTTATCCGCCTGACATGCCCTTCGTTACACTAAAGACAAAGCTGTCAAGCCGAGGCTTAGCAACACGATTCCCTAAAAACTCGAAAACCCGTCCACCGCGAGAGTAGGAGAAAGTAGAAAGGGAAACTAGAGTTTTCGTTGACCGCACTACCCTGAGCCCAAATCCTGGACGTGGTTTCAGGTGGCAAATTCAGGTGGCTAATGATCATGATCAGAAGATCCTACTTGGGCGGTTCAGTTTCCTCACCCATTGCATGTGGCTAACAAAAAATCTCGGAGAAGAACCACGACACTTCCAGAAAGGCAAAAGGGGGAGGGCGGTCCTTCCGGGGGTACAACCGCCTGCACCGTCTCGCGGCGCCGATCCGACGTCGGCCCTCGCGGCAACATGGATAAGTACTTCGCTCGCTCGCAGCCGCAGGCTGCGGAGTTTCTCCACAAACTAGCCAGCCACAGGTGTGCTTACTTGAGGGTGGTGAGGCGATTCCCTTAGCTCTCATTTTTCGCCAGAGAAGACCTGACGCCAGCATCAAGCAGCGCGGCAGTGGTCGCAAACGAACGGCAACAAAGTTACCCACCGACACGAGCTGAACGCCTCTAAGCCAGAACCCAGTCTAGAGGAATGCGTGAGTTACTCAGAGCACATCGGATTTATCATACCGCGACTAGCTTCGGCGAACGGTAACTTCCAAATTCATATCCAGATCCTGTGTCTCCAACCGGGTCTATACGAGTCCGAACGGACCGGCGGGCGTAACGCATTGAGGAGCCTTGTTGTTCCGAGGATTTGAGCCTTGTGGCCGGTTCCTACGGTTGTCTCCTAGTTGGACTCCACGAAAGAGTGGGGTTGGATTGAGAGAACCACGGATGGGGATTTGGGAAAATGGAATGGAATGAATGGTTGAATCATCATAAGCCAAAATCAAAAGACTCTGCTCGTAGCATGCGTAGCGAACAAGTAAACCGATTCGCCGAAGGGCTCTAGGCGCCCTGGACTATCAGCGAAATCTATTGCAAGAAACTCCTATCCCACAGCAAACCATGGAAGGACTACATGCGTGAGACAAGCGGCGGGGCCGATGCAAAGCTGGGAAGCTACGCCACGTCGATGATGCGACCCGACTTCACGCGCGCAGAGGCCGCCACAGACTTCGAGAACAAGTACAGCAAGCGATGGCTCGACACAGGGTTGATCGGCGACAACAGCTGGAGGATGTACAAGGACGCGCTGCCGGCGGACTGGGAGATGCACCCGAAGGACCCGATCCACGGGCTGCAGTGGATGAAGCTGCACGAGAAAAACCCGCTGTTTCTGAGTAAGTTCCTCAACGCCCAGGGCATGCCGTACGCGCCAAGGTACTCGGGTTTGAAGTCAGGGGCCCACGCGCAGCTGTTGGTGTCAGTGGAGCGTGCGCGGCACTTGGGGCTACTGCCGGTGTGGGGCAACCCGTACCACCTCCGCAACCAACGCGCGAAGCCCGCGCCGCGCCTCACAACGCTCACCAAGGACCACCTCGAGTCATACCGGTCGCAGTGGATGGAAAACGAGCGCATCAAGCAGCACTTTGCCGCCATCAAGAAAATGTCGTCCGAGGCGAAGCGCAGCCGCGCGCCGTCGCAGGTGCGCCTTCTCCCTTCTCCCGTTCCCCTTTACCCCCCCCCTTGACGGATTCGCCTGTGCTCTAGTAGCACGGGTGGTCCTGGCTGTGACGAGCTACGAACAGCCGCCTGACAAACCAGACTCACACCGCGCCTGTCTGCAGACACGCAGGTTCCGCGCTGATGATGGTCCGCCTTCTGTGTCCGTGGCTTAAAGGACCGAAACACGGCGCAGACGGGACCAGTGCGGTGTTGAGCACATACCCATTCCAAGCACGTTCTTGCAAACCCCCCCCCCAGTGCTGATGCTAAGGCCCCTAAACTCGGCATCGTTGTCAGCCGGACGGCAACGAGGGGTGGGTGGGTACCCCCCCCCCCCTCCCCTTGCAGGGCCTGTGTGCAGCAGGGTGGTGACCGCTCTAAGGTGGTTTCCTCAGTACCGACCAAGAAAAAAAAAATTTTTTTTGGCCCAAATCCTCCCAAAAAAGCACTCGAAAAAAAGAAATTTTGACCCACTTTTTCCACCATTTCACCTTAGAGAATTTAGCTAAGGTGGGTCCCACAGTAGGTCCACAGTGGGTTGCACCAGGAGGGGGGGGGGGGGGGGTACCCACCCCCACCCAGGGTTAGCAACTTCGTTTTGGGTCTCAGGCTTAGTATCAGCACTGCCCCCCCCCCCCCTTGACCGTTTCGCGGTGTCGGTCGCAGGAGTCTTTTTCAGTACTAACCATCTTGCGGGTTGGCCTTCAATGTATTGCGCAGGCTTTAAAGACGTAGGCAGCGTGTTTAGGTGGTTGATCGTTACCTGAAAATGACACAGGGTGAATACAAGTGGGAAAACGATCAACCGGCACGCACAAACAAGCAAAGGTGAGTAAAGAACGAGTGTAAAAGAATGAAGGTTGCACAAACTACCATACCAACGGACCACCGCAATTGTTTTTTAGCCACATGCATGCGTGAAGAACTGAACCGCCCAAGTAGTACCTTCTGATCACGATCATTTGCCAAATTTGCCACCTGAAACCACGGCCAGGATGTGGGCTCAGGGTAGTGCGGTCAACGAAAACTCTAGTTTCCCTTTCCCCTCAGGTGACACCACTTTATCTTTAGCCATACTTCAACCTACTTTCTCCTACACTCGCGGTGCACGGTTTTTCCTTTCCGTGTCCCTCAAAACCAGCATCAAAAACAACGTTCCCCCCGACTGTTTCGCGGAGGAGGGTTTGTTGCTTCGGCGTTTGAAGGCGTTATACTCGGCTGGCGTGAGCACCGCTTTCCTGCCTCTGGACAGCCTTCTGACCACCGTCTATTGTGTCTGGCATGGAAACGTTGTTGCACTGCGTTTTGGCGCAGGTGCACCCGACTCGTGAATGGTCCGACTCGTCACGGCCCAGGTAGACACAGGAAAAGTGAGCACGCTCAAAAAACTCCGTCGAATAGTCGGCAATAGGCAACGACGACATACATACACCAGCACACGTACTGACACTACTGCAGATATGATACGCACACTAGCATACTTCTCCCGTTCCCCTTTCCCCCCCCGACCGTTTCGTGTTCGCGCAGCGCGACCCTGAGGAGGGTATGTTGCTTCGGCGTTTGAAGGCGTTATACTCGGCTGGCGTGAGCACCGCTTTCCTGCCTCTGGGCAGCTTTCCGACCAGCGTCTAATGTCTGGCATGGAAACGTTGTTACACTGCGTTTTGGCGCAGGTGCATCCGGCTCGTGAATGGTCCAACTCGTCACGGCACAGGGCAAGGAGCGCACTCTGGAAACAAGTCGAATTATCGGCAATTGGCAAAAGAGACATACGCACAAGCACACGTACTGCCACTACTGCAGATACGATACGCACACTAGCATACGATTCCTTAACGAAACTCTCTACGACAATGGTCATCCGGAGACTTTAAAACCCGGGATCTCTAAGCGAATTCACATTGAAGATAAAAGCGCGCAAGCTGCTTTGAACTATGTAGCGGTGTGAAGTGTGTCCAGCTGTCCATTCAAAATCATGCGATCAGTGCGAAGTGAATGTGCTCCTACTCGTATCCACAAACACACAGGGTGTCCACCGACCAGGTGGCATGCCTCATTTCCCGCCGATCGTCGACAGACGGCATATGTACGAGCACAAGCGGTTCCACTACGCCGTATCGCACGTGAACCCGCTGGATGCCGTGTAGGTACCAGGTACCATCATGCACGCGATGTGCCCAGCTGTGTGCCCTGTCGTCTTGCCCTGAGAACTTCTCTCCGTGAGCGACTTACCGAAGAGATACGGGAAACCAAATGAAACTTGGTGGTATCTTCAGAGGATGATCTTCTCGCGCAACTCGGTGATCTTTCGGTATGGCTCGGAGAAGGCGCCCCGTTCGAATTGTGAGGCCTGCAGCGTCCTCGTTCCGGCGGAGAACCGTGTGTGATCGCCAGTGTGGCCGCCTCTTGCAGAGAGGATTGAGGCGCCCTGACTTTATGGCTTCAAGTTGTCGTACGGTTCGATACCCGTCTGCTATGTCTTTTCACCTTGGTGCTAGAGCAAGAATGTTCCTGTTGTGTTTGTATTAGCTTGCTTGTAGTGGCCTGGTGCTGAATCACGAACTGCATGGACGAATCGGTGCATTGCCGCATGGACCGATGCATGCCCGTCTGCGGCGGAACAGGAAAGATTCCTCGTGCCATGCAACCTCGTGCGATCCCAGCGAATTACTGATCAAGAACCGCACCTGCGACCGTCCATGCCTATTGCGGCTCCTGTGCCCGAGACGTGCCCGAGACAAGTCCCAGCCGGGCGTTGGGGCTGACTCAGGGTCCCCTTCGGCTCAAAGCTGGACTACCCAAGGTTAGGAGGGATATGCGCGGATAGTCTTCTGCGCAACCGCCTGCTACTTCAGAAGGCAAAGGAACGAAAGGACGGTCCGTCCCCGCGCAACGCGTACGTGGACTTCTACGATTCGCATTCCGCCCGTAAGAGCTGGTATTGACGTCAAGCTAGCTTCGATGCGCGATCTTGTGCCGATGCTTCATTCTATTCCACCTTCTCTCGTCCCCAGCTCGGTCAGTCTCGCCATCTTGCGGTGTTAGCTGCACGCGGTTTTCGGCCCGTGCAACAGCTGAATATCTTTACACAGGCGGCACAACCCACCCGAGGATATGCAAACTCTCTCTGTGCAATGAGCTTGGCCTGACTAGCTGCTCCAAACTCCTGATGCAAGCACCAGTCATCGTCGGCAGTCGCCACATGGGGTCACAGTTTTGAGTCCTGCAGCAGATATTTGGCAAGCGTACACCGATTCGCTCGCTAGCAGTAGTAGTTTAGACATGAATCTCGTCCATTGCAACCGGGATTTTCGTCCTGGAAAGCTGGAGTGTTTTTGCAGAGTTCTCCAGGTCGGTTAGTGGTGGGAGCTCCCGTCGTGTAAGAAAGACGACGGAACAGCAGATTAGCTCATCACACACTGAACACACACCAGCTGCCAGAGGGTGAAGGTGGGAGGGGGGGGGTAGGCTAATACCGGTTCATCCCTCATGCGGAGCGGGTGGGGCGGCGGCGACGCCGGCGACAGCCTCGTACGCAGGAGGCTGCTGGACACCGTCTCTGCTGTAGGCGCCCCGCCGCCGCCGCCGCCGCTGTCGCCGCTGTACGTCGACAGGACCCGCAGCCGATCCTTGCTCGGAGACGAAGACGACATCGCTTGGCTCACGCGGGAGCTGCGAAGGATCCGCGGCAGCCTGTCAGGCGGGCGGGATGACGACCCGAGCTTGCTCGCGTCCATGGGCGGGATGGCGGCGCTGAAGGACGAAGTGGCCAGGGTGTCCGAAATCGTCAGCACCCGGGCCTCCGGCTTCGACCATGACAAAGAGATCTCGGCCCTCCGTAGCAGCATGTACAACTTGGCCCGTGACAAGGACAACGCGCTGCTGGAGGTCATCAACGAAAAGCAGGAGAGAATCTCCATCGCCGAAGAGCTGATGGACCTCCGGGAAAGATACGACAAGCTGCGAGACGAGGCCGACGGCCGCCGCTGGGGCAAAGGCGACGACTCGCTGGCGGCCGCGCTGCGGGAGCAGGTCGACAGGCTGCGGGCCGAGAACGCGCGGCTGCGGGCGCCGCTGGTCGCGCCGGAGGAGTTCGCGGAAAAAACGGCGGAGGTGGCCCGGCTGACGGCGCGCGTCGAGCAGCTGGCGGCGGAGAACCAGAAGCTCGCTGGCGTCGTCGAGCAGAAGACGGCCGACGCGGCGATCGCCGAGGAGCAGGCCCGCAGGGACAAACTGCTGGCAGCCCGCGACGAGCTGCAGCAGCAGGCGCAGAGGGAGGCGGACCAGCTCCGGGCGGAAAACGCGGCGCTGAAGCAGCGCGTGGCGACGCTGCAGCCCGGGTCGGTGTCGTCGGCGAGACGCCCGTCCCACGGAAGCCGCACGGCGGACCAGACGCACGAGTTGTCCAGCCTCCGGAGTCAAATCATGAGAGAATCTCAGCTTTGGCACCAGCACTTGTCGATGCCAGTTGGACCAGGGTATTAAGACCCGCAACTGCATCGGCCTTTGAGAAACTCCCAACTGCGGCGCGGCACCTACCCTTCACCGTGCCAGTTGAAGGCCATCGAGTCTGCGTCGTTGTCGCCTCCGCCCGGCGAAGTTGTTCGGTCATGACACTGTCCGGACCAGCTGGTTCAATCTTTTGAAAGACCCGTCCTTTGAGAAATCTTGACAGTTGCGTGCACTGCGCGGCCTTTGGGGGATCCCTCGGCCCACGAGACAGCCATGCCATAGGATGTTACCTTCCCTCAACAAGTGTCATGTGCTGTTCTTGGTCCCGACGGGATTTCCCATCCTCTCGTAGTTTGCGTATACCAAGCTGTGACGACGAAAGCTATCCCACATCGCTGTCCTGTCTGCAAAGGCTCAGGTTCATTGCCGATGAACCTTGCTTCCCGTGTCGTTAAATCACGCGTTGCACTCACCAACATTCAAGCACGCTCTTCCGTTCTACCGTGTTGATACCAGTTCGTTGTCCTGATACTTCTGTCCGTCCCGCCCTCCCTTCGTAGACGTTTCGGCATGTAGTAGGTACAAAAACAAACCAACGATTCTTCATCTTTATCCGCTTCCTGCTTCCTCGACGTGCTCGCCATCCCAGCATACCCACGAAACCTTGTATTACTGGAGTGCGTTGCTCAGGGTAGTCGAAGGCCTGACAATCACACTAATGCAACAAATTTACCTGTCGCCCGGCGACATACCGGATCAAAACTCGAAATTTTGTTTGTCCAGGTTCTCGCCCGCCCGGCCGGCTCCAAAAAAAGAGAGAAAAAGGCACCGACGTGCACGTCAACTTCGGCGTCACACAAAGACCGAGGGAAACCGTAAAATCAACGCAGCGATGCTGCCGTCTTTCCGCGCGGTGTCGCGGCGGAGGTCGTGTACGGCGCGAACACCGACGTGGGGAAACCCGTCGCGTCGTGCGGCCTGCTGCAGGCGGGCGGACGCGGGGACTACACCGCCAGCTACGTCAAGCCCGTGCAAACCGGGCCGGACACGGACGAGGCGTGGGTGGCGGCGCACGCCAGCGGCGCGGCGGTCACGACGCTTTTCAGGTACCGGGACCCCGTCTCCCCGCACCTCGCAGCCCTGAGAGAGCAGCGGATAGTCAGCGACGAGCAGCTGGCCGCCGCCGTCGGGCAGGCGGTGCGTGAGAAGAGCGATGAGGACCTGCCGCTGGTCGAAACCCCGGGGCGGGGGTCTTGTCGCCGGCGCCGACGTGCTCGCCATCCCAGCCATACCCACACGCAAACGAAACATCCCGCCTTTTACTTATCGCCGGGAGACATAAAAAAACACCGGATCCTCAAAACTAGAAACTTTGTTTGTCCAGGTTCTTCCCCCTCCGAAAAAAGAGAAAAAAAGGCACCGACCTGCACGTCAACTTTGGTGTCACACAAAGACCAAGCGACGCAGTGATGCTGCCGTCTTTCCGCGCGGTGTCGCGGCGGAGGGTGTCGGTGGTCGTGTACGGCGCAAACACCGACGTGGGGAAAACCGTCGCGTCGTGCGGCCTGCTGCAGGCGGGCAGACGCGGGGACTACACCGCCAGCTACGTCAAGCCCGTGCAAACCGGGCCGGACACGGACGAGGCGTGGGTGACGGCGCACGCCAGCGGCGCGGCGGTCACGACGCTCTTCAGGTACCGGGACCCCGTCTCCCCGCACCTCGCAGCCCTGAGAGAGCAGCGGATAGTCAGCGACGAGCAGCTGGCCGCCGCCGTCGGGCAGGCGGTGCGTGAGAAGAGCGACGAGGACCTGACGCTGGTCGAAACCGCTGGCGGCGTCCTGTCGCCGGCTCCGTCCGGCACGCCGCAGGCCGACGTGCTCGCCCGCGTCTTCGCGCCGCAAAAGGGGCCGGCCGCGCGGCCGTCCGGGCTGCTGGTCGGCGACCCGAGGCTCGGCGGCATCAGCGCCACGCTGACGGCTTACGAATCGCTCTGCGCGCGCGGCCAACGGCCGGCGGTCGTCCTGTTCCTCGGGGGCGCCGACAACGCGCACGCCGTCGAAGACCGCCTGAAATCCGCTCGACTTTCGACAGTATGTGAAGCCCTCTTGCAGCGCTTTTCCGGACTGTGTCGGTCAGTCAAGCAGTGGGTCATTGTGCCAAGGTGTAGCACTGTAGGTGCATACCATCTGCACCACTTGTCCACCTGTGCACGGTGGTAACAACCGTGTTGGACCTGTGTGCCGCGCAGGTACATCCGCAGTGTGGTGTACCACCAATCTGTAGTTGTACCGTAGCATCTGCGCGCGGGTGTTAGTCACAGAATCCAACTACTGGTGCTTATAAAAAGGTTCGCGGGATAAGCCGGGAGCCGCTGCTCAACGGCAGCCAGTGCGTGCTGAAGTGCATGCTGATCCACGTGCTTAAAAGTCCCCAGTGCTCAACGGCTTCATCACGTGGGCGGCCCTGAGATTACCCCCCTCAGGTGACACCACACTGAACTACGTTTTTAACCATACTTTGACTGTCTTTGCAGTGCATCCCATCGCGAGGCGGGTTGCCACCCACGAGGACGCCCATCGATCGTCTCCGGGGAGTACGCCTCCCTGGAATGGGGCCGCCCCTGCCGAAAGCAAGGACACAAACAAGGTCGCAAAACCAACTCAAAACAGGACGCTCAGCAACACCGCACGGTGGTCATTGTGCTGCCTGCGATTCCGGACGCGCCGGAGCCGTTGGACGAGTGGTACGCTGACAAAACCGTGCGAGCGGCGTTCAGCCGTGTCGTCCGGTTGTTGGTCGACGACCGAGCTTTCGATAAACGGCATGTGTGGCATCCGTACACTTCGCTCGCGAAGCCGGGGAAGGTTTGGAAGGTGGCGTCGTGCGCGGGCTGCGAGATCACCCTCGACGACGGGCGGGTCCTGACCGACGGCATGGCGTCGTGGTGGTCGGCGATCCACGGGTACAACGTCCCCGGGATCAACGCCGCGATCGAGACGCAGCTGAAGAGCATGTCGCACGTCATGTTCGGCGGGCTGACGCACCAACCGGCGATCGACCTTTGCAGAACCCTCGTCGACGTTTCTCCCCAGGGTCTGGAGTGCGTGTTTCTGGCCGATTCCGGGTCCGTGTCCATGGAAGCCGCCCTGAAGATGGCCCTTCAGTACTGGATGGCGCAGGGGAAGCGCGACAAAACGACGATGGTCACCATCAGCCACGGGTACCACGGCGACACCCTCGGCGCCATGTCCATCTGCGACCCGGTCAATTCGATGCACTCCATGTTCCGCAAGCTTTTGACACCGCACATCTTCATCGACGATCTCACGTGTTTGCGGGAGACCCTCGAACTGCATCACCATACAGTCGCAGCTGTCGTCGTCGAGCCGGTGGTTCAAGGCGCAGGAGGCATGCGCTTCTACCCGGCGGAGTGGCTGCAGCGGGCGAGGCAGCTGTGCACGGAGTACGGCGTCCTGCTCGTCTTCGACGAGATCGCGACCGGCTTCGGCCGGACGGGGGCGCTGTTCGCGGCGGATTTGGCGGGGGTGACGCCGGACATCATGTGCGTGGGCAAGGCGCTGACGGGGGGGTACATGACGCTCGCGGCGCTGCTGTGCACGCGGCACGTCGGCACCACGGTCTCCGCCGGAACGGCGGAGAACCCGGCCGCGTCGCATCTCCCGTTCATGCACGGGCCCACGTTCATGGGCAACCCTTTGGCCTGCGCCGCCGCGAACGCCAGTCTCTCGCTGCTGCTCGACTCGCCTTGGCAAGAACGGGTGCGCAACATCGGGGAGAAGCTGAAAACCGGGCTGGCTCCGTGTTCCACGTACGACACAGTCGCCGACGTCCGGGTGCTTGGTGGCATCGGCGTCGTCGAGCTCGCGCGGCCGGCGGTGGACCCGCAGGAGCTGCAGGCCGCCTTCGTGGCGGAGGGCGTCTGGATCCGCCCGTTCGGGAAGCTCGTGTACCTGTTCCCTCCGTTCGTCGTCACCGACGCGCAGCTGGACACGCTGACCGGCGCCATCTGCCGCGTCGTCAAGAATGTCGCGCTCCACGACTCTTGAGACTCTTCATGGTGCTCTGCTCTGCATTCGTAGAGCAGCCCCGCAGCAGCGGCGGCGGGCGAGGCAGCTGTGCACGGAGTACGGCATCCTGCTCGTCTTCGACGAGATCGCGACCGGCTTCGGCCGGACGGGGGCACTGTTCGCAGCAGACCTGGCGGGGGTGACGCCGGCCATCATGTGCGTGGGCAAGGCATGCCGGGGGGGTACATGACACTCGCGGTGCTGCTGTGCACGCAGCACGTCGGCACCACGGTCTCCGCCGGAACGGCGGAGAACCCGGCTGCGTCGCATCTCCCGTTCAGCGCGTGCACGGGCCCACGTTCATAGGCAACCCTTTGGCCTGCGCCGCCGTGAACGCCAGTCTCTCGCTACTACTGGACTCGCCTTGGCAAGAACGGGTGCGCAACATCGGGGAGAAGCTGAAAACTGGGCTGGCCCCGTTCCACGTACGACACAGTAGCCGACGTGCGGGTGCTTGGCGGCGTCGGCGGCGTTGAGCTCGCGCGGCCGGCGGTGGACCCGCTGAAGCTCGTGTACCTGTTCCCTCCTTTCGTCGTCACCGACCCGCAGCTGGACACGCGACTCTTGAGACACCCGATGCTGCTCTACATTGGTAAAGCAGCCCCGCAGCAACACGTTGCACACGAGCGTGGCCTTCCAGCAAGCAACCCTTCCTTCCTTCCGACGAGCAGCGAGCCGCTAGCTGCGTTGTCCTTCGCCATCACCATGCGCAGCCGAGAGCATGCTTGCAATCGCGTTCTACCGCGTTGCTATATCCGCTGTTGAAACGGCTACAGTGCCACCTTTGAAGAGCGCTTTAGGAACCGCGCATCTTCTTCTAGGCGAGCTCGCGGACAAGGTCGTGGCGCCAGCTCTTAAACTGCCGTGCGGTGCGAACATCGGACGCCACAGTTCTTGACGCCTGGCACTACAGCCCGCAGGAAGACCATATGCTGCACCATTTAACAGGAGTGCGCCCCCTGCCTGGACGCTGGGTGGATTGCCAGCACCGTGTCTCCTTTAGACGTCGCCGAGGCTGTGCCCTTGATGCCCCCGTTTCCACGACAGCGTAAAAGTGAATCTAGCCTGGTCTCAATGAAAAAAAACGTTCGGAGCTGAAGATCACCGACCCTTCCCAACAAAGCATCCGCGGTCTTTCTTCCTTTCGCGCCGCAAGTGTTCTGCGCAGAGACGATGCAGTGGCACCACCAGTTCTGAACCACGCACGTTCCCCCTCAAGACGCAGCTTGACCCTGCTGCTGCATCTCGGCATCTACTTTGGCACTGATTCTGATTTTGAACTTGATAACTAAATTGAGCTACGGATACATCGCGGCAGTGAACGGGCTAGCGTCGTGTCTGATGAGCCTACAACGGCACCCCGTCAACGTGACGTGCTCACTGCTCAGTAAGAACATCTAGTCGGGTTGGAATTGTGCGCATGTTGCAGTTCTGCCCCAGATGAGCAACCTGCAGGAGTTTGCACTACCACCCTCCCGAGAAAGCCTTCGCGGGGTATCGGAAAACACAAAAAATATCATCACCGACGGCCTTATCAGCAGCGTCATTAGCATCAAATAAGCAAGAAAATCAGTGAACGGAAAAAGGAAAAGAGAACGGATTAGAAGCAGAACCACCACCCAAAGGAAGGATAACAAAAAACGTTGAAAGACACCAGACTGTACATCAACCCGTGTCGGCAACACAACATAACAACAAAACCAAAACCCGAGTCGGCAACACAACATAACGACAAAATCAAAAAGGGCGGACGAACCGGCACTTCCCCCCTTTGATCGTGGGGCACACCGAAACGCGGGAAAGGGGGCAATGCCGCAAGCCAACGCGTCGGCTCCCGTCGTCAAACCGCTGGCGGGCGGCACCGTCGGCTGTCCGCCGCTGGTGCCGGCCGGGAAGACGGCGCTGACGGCGTTCGTGCAGCGGCCGCTGACGCTGCGGTGCGAAGGGTTGGTGCGCGCGGTGAACCACGTCAGGGGCGTCCAAGCGAAGGCGGGCCGACTCCTCCACGCGTGCGAAGCAGCGCTGAAGAGGCACGTCCAGCAAGAGGAGGCGAAGCGCTTGACGGCCCTGCGGACCGGCGACGAGACCGCCTACCGGTTGCTCCTCGAGAACACCAGCAACGAGAAGTACAAGAATCTCGTGTTCGAAACTGAGCGGATCCTCAGGGAATTGGGCATCGACGGGATCTCCGACGTCGAGGCCAGGCAAACCGCGCCGGAAGACCTCAAGCAGTCGGAGGCCGTACAAAGCATCCAGCTGAAGCGTTATCAGCTCGAAGGCGTCGAGTTCTTGTACGAAAACTCGAAGCGCGGCGTCAACAGCGTGCTCGCCGACGAGATGGGCCTCGGAAAAACCGCGCAGACGATTGCTTGGCTGTGCAAACTGCAGGAATGGCTGGGTAGCGAGCCTCTGCGGTTCTTAGTCGTCGCGCCGCTGAGTACGCTGGACAACTGGATGAACGAGATTCGCAGGTAGCGACCACACTTCCTCTTCTTCTTACGCCCGCCTTAGAAGTACGTGGTTGTAGTGAGGCGACCGGAAACTCCTCGGAGAGATGGTCCCTGCACTCCATGAGACGCCTTCGAAAAAGCTTGCCTCTGGTTTCCAATGGAGAAGGCCCCCTTTCAAAGCGCGCATCTCCGGTAAGCAGCATGCCCCCGGGGGGTCAAAAAACACGCCCACACAACGACACGTGCACTGTTTAAAGGTTGCAATCTCGTTCGCCAACAGAACCAACCAGACAAATTGCTCCAGCAACTGCGTCTCTGCTCGCGACATTTGGAGCTGTGTCACTCCCCTCCAGTAACCGTTCCAGGAAGCGTATAGGACTTGTGGACACTTTTGTTGCCACGGCAACAAACACAAACGAGGAGGTGGAGCCGCAGCATTGGTGCCTGCAGCCGGCATATCATGCAGGGTCAAAACCTTGTGTCTTTTTAAAACGCTCCCGCGGGCCGATGGCCCCCAAATTTTTTTTTGGAAAAAAAAAAGGGTAATATACAGATATATGCGCACTTTATTGTTTTTTTGTACGAACATGCATATATTTGCAAAAAAACTTAAGTTTTTTTGCAAATATATGCATGTTTTTTTGCAAATATATGCATATGCATATGGTACGATGCCAAAAGGGGGGGGGGGTTTGGGCAGATGTTTTATGGCTCAGTAAGATACTGGGCATGTGGGGTATGGGACCCATATCCCCCCAGAAACCGTTTTTATATATGGTACGATGCCAAAAGGGGGGGGGGGGGGGGGGGGGGGGGGTAAAAAGCTGTCAAAATAGGTCATTTTTTTGGGAACCACTTAAGGGCTCCTAAAAGGCAATACAATTTGGTAAACCGCCCCAGAACCGTATAGAAATGCCTAAAACATGCTTTTTGGCTGCTGAAGTGCCCCGAAAAGGCCTTTTTACGAGTGCCCAATTTTTGGACTCAGGGTGGACACCGTTTGGTACCGGTGTTCTTCTTTTAGGTAACAACCTCAAAAATAGTGACAGCATGAACCGAAGAAGGAAAACAACACTGCCCAAACCTATGTATTTTTACTCAAAAGACTTTCCTGAGAGTTGGGGATGGTGGGGCTTCGTAGGAGGCATTGACAAGCGACTCAATAAAAGAGGTACGGCTTCGTAACGTGCCGCCCCCTCGAGTCCTTGACGTCAGCGCCAGCTTTCGTAGTGGCCTGTGTCGTGTAGCGTGCTACCGCAAGCTACAGATACCCTGCCCTGAGCTGCTATGTCGTGGCAGTCCTATAAATCCACCGCCGAACCTTTTCGTTCAAGTCCAGTTTTCTATTTTTGTTCAAGCTCAACGTGCGTTGGGGTTAGGTACCAGAGATACACCCCGGTGACCAGTATTGTCTTCCGTGCGTGTGCAATGCGACCCTTTCGGGGTGGTGTACGAAAGGCGAACTTGAATAAAAGACACTGTCGCGTGCATCCCTTCAACAAAAACGTTGGGATCTGGAAAATCCCACTACGGATGAGAGCATCTCATTGTTTTTCTCGGAAAGACATCGAACTTTGTGAATATCGCTCCAGCAGAAGTTCGGGGAAGAGCTGCTGCCTGCGGTGTCAACAACCCCTCAGCTTGCGCAAGACTCAGAGAGCCTTTTGGGACGTTGTTAACCATCCAGACGAGCAACGTTCATAGCTACCTTCCTCCTGGGTGTCGTTTGCCCTTTTGTTGCTTCCATTTGTGGCTGCCTGCACGTGATTGTAGCCTCATCTTTGCATGGTATGAACAGTGAAGCACACCCACAGGCTGCTAGCCGGTACCAAACGGTGTCCACCCTAAAACCATCAACTAATACACCCCCCCCTGGGCCATTTTCCATGAAACTTCCCCCAAAAACACGTTTCCGGGCATTTCTGAGGCGGGTTGCATGTTTTTTTAGGCTTAAACTGCCGTTAAGTCTACAGGCTGAAAATGTCACCATTTTGACGCAAAAAAAGACCTTTTGACCCCCCCTAGGGCTAAGTTGGATGGAAACGCCGTTTCTTTTAGTTTTTTCGAAATATGGAAACGGAAACGGAAACGGAAACGGAAACGTTTCCGTTTCTTTTAAAAGAAACGCCGGAAGGTCATGCTGAGGGGTCCTATAGGATACCACTTCGCGGGTCCTTCTGTGTGTCCGTCAGGTGTCCGTTTCCAGCCAAATTTTGGCTTTCCTTTCAGAGGGCGGGATCACCTTCTTCTTTTGATCTACTAGCGGGCACTTCTCTTCCTCCGTCTTCTGGCGGGCTCTCTGACTCTTCAGGGCCCTTCCTGGGCTGTTCTTCGACTTGGCTCGGCCCCTTCTTGTGTGTCGTCGCGGTCTCGTTTGTGCAGAGCAGTCGCTGATGCTCACCGCTTTCTTTCATCGGCGATCTGACACGAGCAAATAGGTAACCACAAGCTAATGATGCAGAATGTCGTCACATGCGGATGCTGAGGTTTTCTGACACCAGATTCCACTCTTCTGTGCCTACCACTTCGTCCTCTGCTGCTTCCAACCCACGTTCTCATGTTTACTTGTATCGGCAGCCGTGCCGAGTGGGGCTTTTTGAATCTGCCGTCCTCTTCTGCATTGTCGGTGGGGTTCTTCCTGCCGTCGCTGTCTATGCTCCGACAACACCGCCCGATGGTGCCCCTTCCGGTGACGGTTGCCACCCGTCGTCGTATGCAAGGTGCACTGTGGCAAGCGATGTTTAGCGCACACGTTACTGCGTGGCCATCGCTTTTCTGGCGGGTTCAACATTGCCCCGGCATACGTGTGCCCTTCTCACCTCCTGATGCTGATTGCACTCCCTCTTTGTCTTACGCCGCCGAAAAACCCCGGTCTTGTAGCCTGTGGCGCGGCGGTGCTCCCGCTGTCCTGAACGACCGTATCTGTATAGCCTATTATTGGAAGCGGATGTGCTTTCCCGATCGTCTTCAGCGCGTTGGCCAACGGCCTCGCATAACAGAGCATCGTCGCTACAACAGCCATTGGTATAAAGAGCTGCAGACCTCAAAGTCATCACAACCGGATGCGTGTGGTTGCGTCTGCTCCACGCGGTCGCAACTCTTATGCTTCTTTCCTCCCTCTTTTTCGGAGCCACCTTGTCCATGGTTTCCCACTGGATTGCGGGGTCCGCCGTTCGACACACATTTCCGGTCGGACCTTCAGCCAGTATACTAGTGGCATACCAGCCGTTTCTTTTGAAAAGAAACGGCGTTTCCATCCACCGCCAAAAAGAAGGAAACGGAAACGGAAACGGAAACGTTTCCAACGTTTCCATCCTACATAGCCGGCCCCCCCCCCCCACCTTTGCACTTCTTCAGCTCAAAAATTTCTGAGTCAAACCCGGGTATTTCTGGGCCCAGGATCACCCCAAAAACAACTTCTGAGTGTTATTTCCTACCAGATGGGCCCCGTGCCATGCATAGGAGCTCACAAACCCACACAGATGGGGGGTATGGTACCCCCACCCCCCCCTCCCGCATGATCCAAAATAGGGCCAAAAACAGACATTTTTTCAGATTTTCCACTGTGGTCTGGGAATGGGCCGCAAGGGTCAGCACCTGGAGAAAGAAATGTGTATTCCGCTCCGGGTAACCATGTGCGCACCAAATTGGCCTCGGAGACTCCTGTTTTTACGTGCAGATTCCTCATTGCCAGCCCCCAAGACTCCTGCCTGTTCACCGCACCAGCCACTGTATGTCCGGTGTGCTATTAGGGGGGTTTGAGACGCATTTGGGGGCTTGACCACTAGTTTATGGCGTTTATTTTCGGAATTTCTGGGCCAAAATACAAGCTGCAGAAATAAAACGACACATACCGTGTGAGTGCAAAGGGGGGGGGGGGAATGTTTCTTGGGTTTGAAGAGCGCGGGGTGCTTGCACCACTGAGGCCAGGTTATTTAACCGCGGATTTAGTGAAGGATTGTTCAGGAAACGGTCGCGAGCGAAACCCGACCAGGTAACGACCATTTCACTGTCTTCTTTGTTTTGTGATGCGAACATCACGAGGTGCTGTCCGAAGACACCGCCCACGTGAGCACCGTTAAGCAGCGGTTGCCAGATACTCCCGTAGCACCTATTCACGGGTTTGCAGGGGTAAAAAGGAAGCCCGGGTTGGGGAGGGTGGTGGGTTTGGTGCGTAGTATTCTTCTTTTTTGTTCTTTCTCGGTTCTGGTGCAGCAAACTAGCTCTGACCTCGACCCCCGAGCCCAGAACTGGTAAACTGGTCTGTATCCAAATTTGGTGCACAGGGGGTGTTGCAGGAGGGCAGCCACCCCCGTTCGGCAACGAATGCCTGCAGAGCGAAGTCGTACCGGATAGCGGTGGGATGGTGGACAAAGAACGAAGAAAGCCATACGCCTGCTACGGGAAACAAAGGGACGAACAGCGTCAATGAAGGGCCGATTGCAGCAGCCTTGGGTTAGTCATCATATTTTGCGCATGGCCCCCTCTTTGTCGACGCACGCTTCATACTCCGGCCACGTGGCGAAGTTCAGCGTTCTTGGGCTCGCAATCCACGCATTGAGGTACGCCTCCATAGCGCTCCTCGGGATGCCGCTGCCACGTTCATACGGGCCATTGAGCCCGAGCATTAGCACGTCGGTCAGCGTCTGCTCGTGAAGCCTCTTCTTGGCTTTTGTCGACGTGCTTCTCCGCATTGGTGCCACACTGTGGCACCCGGTGGTTGAACACGGTGGTAGTACACTGTGGTACCCCGTGATAGCACACTGTGGTACCCCGTGGTGCACACTGGTACCCTGTACACACTGTAGTACACAGTGTGAAGTACACTGTGGGTAGCCGGTTCCTCCGGGAAAATAATAATAGCTGAGATTTTTTTTTTTTTGACCCAGACCAGCAGGGGTTTATACGGGGCTTCGAAAAAATCCTGAGTTCCGGTCTGGGCGTGTTTTTTTTTTTTTTGCTGCAACTGCATGCTGTATGCCACCTTTGCCTCGTTTTGATCAGCTTCATCAAACCGAACAGTCTTTCAACCGATGCCGTTCCGAGAGGTGTCGAAAGGGCCGCGTTCATGAGGAGGCTTGTGCACGGGTACAGAGAGGTCAGTGTGACATCCATGAGAAACAGCTTTAGGGCTGCGGTATAGCTGTAGCGAGTCAGTGTGTTTGCAACAGTTTTGAGCTCCTCGAGAACAGATCTGTGCTCGTCGTCGGCTCGGGGAAAAACCTCATTCCTGAAATCTGCAATGAAGCGGGCATTGAGAAAGGGAGGAGAACGTGCGGATCTGCCTTCCTGGGTTGGTCGGACCTTTTCCTCGCCGTAATGGGCGACAAGAATATCAACAAGTCTGACCGCCTCAGGTTGGTTTCCAGCCACAGGCCCACTCAGGTCAAAAAGGCTGAATCCCTCCATGACACCCAGGTTGCTCTTCAAACCCGAACGAAGGTCAGAGATTAGCCCGTTAACGTAGGGCGTGGCCACTTCGGCATGATAGGCCTGGACTGTCTGGGGTGTCACGCGGGTAAAGCCTGCTAAACCTTCAGTTGCGCGGTTTATCACGACATCGCAAAGGAAGTAGGTCGGGTGATTTTCGTGCAGAAAGTCGTGCAGGGAGTTGGCCTTCTCAACTTCTGAGTACGACTCCTTTGTCCACCGCTCGTACTCCGTGTTTGTCCCCTCTTTCGGGACGTTGGTCTGCCGTCCTGTTTGCCGAGATGCGAGCCCGAACATGCTTGCGATGTCCCGGGGAATCCCCTCCTTCTTTGGATCCACACGCTGTAGCTTCTTTGGTGGCATACTGGCCCTCCCGTTACCGCTCCCACCCGGTAAGCCCCAACCCGAACGCTATGTGGTTTTTTTTTTTTTTTTTTCCTGTTGACAACTTGTGTCAGACTAGCCCACCCGGGGGTGGTTGATTCCTTCGGGCAGGGCCTAGGGGGGGGGGTTTGGGCAGATGTTTTCTGGCATAGTAAGATACTGGGCAAGTGGGGTATAGGACCCACACCCCCCCAAAAACCATGTTTGCGAGCCGATTTCGAGCTCAAATGCTCTCGGCGAGCCTTCTTTTGAGCACAAAACGCTGTTTTTCTGGATTTCGATGTCCCTTGATTGATTCTGATGAAGGAAGGAAAAGAGCAGCGGAATACCATCGAGTTGGCTACCGCTTCGTGCCGCGACTTGCTGACTTTGCTACAGGTTTCCTGCCAGTGGTTCTTGCTCTCTTAGCCTCTTTTTGGTCTTTCGCAGCCAGCTCGTCGAAAACCTGTTTCTTCTTGAGCCGCTTTTTATGGAGCCTTCCTTTCAGACCTTCGCTTGAGCTAGATGACGAGCACTCACTCCTGCTACTCAGTACGTCACACTCACTATCTGAGTTGCACAGCGGCAGCTTGTCCGAGACCTTTGGCGTGAACGTGAAGGCCACAGGGCGGGTTTTCGCTCGAAGTTTGCACCCCGGTTCACCACTGAAGTCATGAACTGTCACATTGCCAAGGCTGTCTTTCTCATATGACCCGATGACCATGACGTTCCCTATCTTTCTGACGTTGAAAGTGGCGGTTTGTGAACGGATACGAACTTGAACTGCCGCTGTGCAAGCAAACCCGTTTTATATATTTGCAAAAAGTATGTCAAAATTTTGGAGGATCAGTTTTTTAGTGTTTTTTGGTCCAAAAATTGGTCCAAAATTTGGGTCCAAAATTTGGGTCCAAAATTTGGGTCCAAAAATTTGGGTCCAAAAATTTGGGTCCAAAATTTGGGTGGTCCAAAAATTCGGGTCCAAAATTTGAGTCCAAAATTTGGGTCCAAAAATTTGGGTCCAAAAATTTGGGTCCAAAATTTGGGTCCAAAAATTCGGGTCCGAAAATTCGGGTCCAAAAAATTGGGTCCAAAAATTTGGGTCCAAAAAATTTGGATCCAGAATTTGGATCCAGAATTTGGATCCAGAACTTGGATCCAGAAATTGGGTCCCAATTCTGGAAGGACGTCGAACACTGTACGGAGAGAAGACCACGCAACGGAGCAGCGGCCACAAGTAGTTTCTAGCAGGACTAATCCCTGACACCGAAGTGATCATGAGTTGCCTTAACAAAACGAACCTTGTGGAGCTGAACGCACGTCCTGATAGGTGGGCCTTTACAGCATTAGCACCGGTCAGCAAGTAAATGTATCCGACCCCTGGCACAGAAGGCTATCAGTAAACTGCGTTGCGCACTCAGACAGAATTGACAGCATGTACTTGGAACCCGGTCAGTAATCTGGACAACAATTACGCTGGACGAATATCAGGAATCGACGAATATCTTCGGGCTGTTTCAAAAATCTTCTCAAAAAATACAGGGTCAAAAGGGCCTTCCCCCCCCCCAAAAAAAAAAGACTCCAGATACGCAAACTCTTTCGAACGCTGCACACGGGTATCCTTCAAGTGACCTCATAACTATCATGTTGCATAAGGCGTATCCGGATCTGAAAGCCGAAGACTTTGTAACACTTTACCGCAACCGAAGTCGCGAACCGGGTTCAGCTTGCACTGCAAAAGCAGCATAATTGTGTCTTGCGCACGAGCGCGGAAATCCGCCACCCACCATTCGGTTAGATATTGCAAGAACACAATTGCGAAGCTTACTACAAACGGATAGTGTTACAAAGGCGAACGAATCATGCGAGAACCTATGGAGGGGCCCCTCGACAGCTTTCAGAACACGGCATAGTAAGTCAAGAGACGGATAAGCGTGCGCGCATTCTACTCCTGTTTGATCTGCATTTTCCACCTTTCCCCCCTTTCTTTGATCTGCTGGGTGTATTTGCGGAACTACGCAAGTTCCGCAAACAAATGCAAAATGTATCGAATGAACGAATGAAAGCTAGAAGGTACAAACGAAGACCAGTTTCAGTTTGCTCTGGGGGCAGGTTTGATGTCATCTGGGGGGTTTTCTAAAGCCAGGTACCTCGGCTTCAGGTCGGCTGCATCAGTGTTGGCTTTCGACATACTTCTGTGTGGGTTCGGTGGACCGCCCAAGACTGTCCCCAAAAACTCGACCAAAATTTTGACCAAAATTTTGACCAAATTTTTGACCAAATTTTTGACCAAAATTTTGACCAAATTTTTGGACCCAAATTTTTGACCAAATTTTTGACTAAATTTTTGACCAAATTTTCCCCCAGAATGATTGAAAATAGGGTGAATTCAGCATTTTGGGGGCTGTTTTCATGTTGTGTTGCTGGCTTCTCCAAGTTTATGGTCAGACAACCTCCTAAAACAACTTTCTGGGATGATTCCTTGTGTCTGAGCTGTGTGAACATCAACGGAAAGCAAAAGCCCCGACCAGAAGTGAACCCCCCCCCCCCCTTTTTTTTAAATCGACCCATATATGCATGTTTGTACGAACATGCATATATTTGCAAAAAAACAATAAAGTGCGCATATACGGTGTGGTCGGTGGGCCAGTTCCCCGTAGTTCCCCCGTAGTACAACATGGGGGGGGGTGTCTTTTTTTTTTTCGTTTCTTGCTTTTTTGCCGAGTGCTTCAGGGATGCAGCTTTGGGTCCTGGAGAGCGTTTCTAAGCTACTTTGCACTTTTTCGTCACAAAATAAGGACAGTTTCGGGTTATTCGAGCGGATCAAATCAAAGACCCCAGGAGACAAGCCACCTGGTCCAGGCCAAAATCGGTGAATTTCGGGGGGTAATTCCTTTGTGGCGACCACTTTCTGCAGTCGGCCCTGGCGAAGGGGGGGCGGAAGAGCTACAAAGGTGCAGTATTACGGCCCCAACTTGCGCAGAGCGCCATGTGCTATGCGTGCCCCGAAGAGGAAGGAATAGGATGAGAAGGAAGGACAGACTGGGAGTCACGGTTTGACAGGTAGTGACAGGATCAGCTGCGGTAAGGAGAGCGGGAAATGTTCTATCAGAGGCCCCGCGCCGGCCGGGTTTCAAAGCGAGACCGGAGACCTTCGCGGCGGTCGGAGGAGAGAGGTGGTTCCGGGCGCTGCAGTATTGGCTGGATGGGATGTGCTGGTCGGTGGCGGGTGACGTCTCGATGGTGGAGCTCGCCGTCGACTTTGAAGTGTGCACCGAACTGGATCTTCCGGACAGTGTCGTAGCGACGACGGACGGGACACCGTTGAGCATGTGTGCGAGGGTACTCGCAAAACTTTTAAAACCCGTCGGGGATGCGCTGGAGCGAAACGGCGACGGACCGCTTCTGCCAGACAGGAAACTGGAGAAGATAGGGTCGCTGAGAACGGTGGGAGCCCCGCCGTGCCTCACGGGGTACGAGATGAGGCCGATCTTCCGTGGTGGTACGGAGACGATGGAAGTGCTCGAGACACAGCTGACGACGGCACGAGTTCAGCGGCGAGGCGTGGGGGATGGATCTTTTCCCTACGTACGGAGGTGGAAGGGCGGAGCGTGCGGCGAGATGGGCGGTGTTCAACGCTACGGAACACGAAAAGTGGAGTGAGCGGGAGTGCCACGAGCACCAGAAAGTGAAGTGCGGCGTATGAAAGCGCCGGTGCAGCAACCGATGAACCGGACGAGCAATCGAAGAAGAAGCGAGGCACCAAACGCGCGCCTGAGCGCGACGATCAAGTCGAGCTAAAGAGGCAAAAAAAGCATGACACATCACGTACGAAGAGATAACCGCGACACCGCAAATCGCCACAGATTATTTGCATTCTAACCCAAACTATCAGAGGCCGTCGCGGTCGAAGACGGCAACCCGAGCGAGGAGTAAGGTTGATAACCAGAGTGACAGTCATAATGGCTGGCTGAAGGCAAGGTTGCGTTGCAGGAGGAGAAAGTGGTGCTTGGCCGAGGATAAGACGGCTATGGCCGCAGGGGCAGAACAGAGAGACAGTGAGTCCTTCTTGTGGGGTAGTCGCGCCTTCGCAGTCCCAGGACCTCCGCCCGCTTGCATACAGCCGTCGACTGGCCTTTCCGACGAGTTGGAATGCACCGGAGAGCTTCCGGTTTCTCCCAGAGTAGAGGAGCTGATGCAAACGCCACCTGGGCTTCTGAACGTGATTGCGGATCACCTTCTTGCCCAAACCCAAGAGGGATTGGAGTGTCGGAATGGCGCGCAAGGAGAGGCGCTGGCTTGTTTGCTTCTTTCGCTGGCGAGAGGGAGACTTCGGACACGACAAAGCCTTGGGTTCTTCGGGCTCTGCATCCTTCTGTTCCAGAGATCGTAGAGCAGTTTGCCCACAACAACATTAGCCTTGAATGGCATGCTTCGGGTGACCATTGCGTGCTTGTACTGGTCCTTGAAAACAATCGCGTTAGTCGTGACGGGTGGCAGAGGCCTGATCAAGATCTGCAGGATATCTTGGACAGCCCACAGATAGTGTATGTAGTAATGGCACCACGCAATCAAGAGTCCGGTGATAGACGAAAGGATGTGCTTGAGTCCAACTTGTGTCTGCATGGAAGGGAAGCTGATAAGAAGTTACTTCTTGATAAACTGCATGCCCTAGCAACTGAGCTTTTCCTTCAGTCCTCTGGGAAACGTTGAAAGGGGCCCGGTAGCGAGCTTTACGTAGGTTCCTGCAAGCGTGAGCCAACCGACTGCTGCGAGTCCTACGATAGCGTTCGAGTCTACTTTCCAACGAATCCTTCATGTCACGGCGCCACGAAAGCACCACCCCCGGCTCCATTTTTCAAAAGGCTTGGCCCTTCTGTGGAAATCCCAAGCAAGAGGAACCGTTTTGCTCACTCCAAAGCTCCCGGTTTGGCGCCGGTGCGTGGCGTTTGAAAAAGTCCACTACAAAAAAAAAAAGACACCCCAAGGTCAGTTCCCCGTAGTTCCCCCGTAGTTCCCCCTGGCTACACCGACCACACCAATATATCTGTATACTACCCTTTTTTTTTCGAGACATTTCCAAAAAGACACAAGGTTTTGACCCTGCATGATATGACTATGACCTAGCGTCTTGTCCTAGTCATAATTTTATGCCTTTCACGGGACCTCCCGGTGTCTTGTCATGGGATCCAGGGCCTAGCGTGTGCCTAACTCTTGATGCGCGAGGTAAATTCAGGAATTAAGCCCTTCCATCGGATCCCAACTCACAGGGTGGCGCCGCATTTCGACGTCGTGAAGTTTCACGGCGGGAAGGTGGAGAGAGCTGAGCTGGTCGCTCGGTTGTCCGTGGATCTGAAGAAGCAAGGGCCCGGCGGCGTCCACGGCGTCGTGACGCAGTACGCGACGCTGGCGTCGCCGGCGCTGAAGGACATGTACAAGCCGCTGCTGAACGCGCGCTGGTCGGCGCTCGTCGTCGACGAGGGCCACAAGCTGAACAACGCGACCTCCCTGTTCTCCCTGCGGGCCCGCTGCCTGCAAGCCCGCCACCGGGTCCTGCTCACCGGGACGCCGCTGCAGAACGACCTCCACGAGCTCTGGGCGCTGCTCAACTTCTTGATGCCTACCATGTTCGCGAAGCCGACGTCCTTCCACGAATGGTTCGGGTGCGAGTCTCCGGCGCAATCGCGGAACAAACGGAAGAGAACGGGCCTCCGCGACGCACCCACCGAAGAAGAAAAGCTGCTGATGGCCCGTCGGCTGCACAAGGTGCTCCGCCCGTTCATGCTGCGCCGCGAGAAAGCCGAGGTTTGGTCGCAGCTTCCGGCGATTGACGAGCACGTGGTCATCGCCGGGCTCTCCGAAGTGCAAGCCGACCTCTACAACGACGCCCTCCGCCACCGGATCCTCGGCAACTGGGCGGACCCGGCCAACCCAACGCGCATCAGCCACGGGGTGTACATGACCCTCCGCAAGCTCTGTCTGCACCCTTTTCTGTCCCTTCACCCTGCAGCCCACCGCCACGTCCCCGCCGCCCAACACGTTCCCCTGAGCGGGAAGTTGAGCGTTCTCGTCAACGTGCTGGACAAGCTCGGTGCGTCGGGCCACAAGGCGTTGATTTTCACGCAGTTTTCGTCCGTCCTCGATCTGCTCGAGGAGACGTTCGCGGCGCGCTGGCAGTGGGCGAAGGGCGAGCAGTACGAGAGGCTCGACGGCGGCACGGCGCTGGACGAGAGGAGCGAGGCGATCGTCCGGTTCCAGACCAGCGGCCGGTGCTTGGCGTTCATGCTGACCACACGCGCCGGCGGGCAGGGCATCAACTTGCAGGCCGCCGACACCGTCATTTTCTTCGACGTCGACTGGAACCCTCAGCAGGACTTGCAGGCCGTGGCGCGCGCGCACAGACTCGGGCAGCAGCGGCACGTTAAAGTGTGTTTCACCTTTCCTTTCGAATTATGGATTGATAGCAGAACCACCACCCAAAGGAAGGATACCAAGAACCGTCGAAAGACACCAGACTGTACGTCAACCCGGTTGATTGTCGGCAACACAATCAATGTGGCGCACGGTAAAGACCGGCGCACAGCGAGACTAGAGGCAGCAGTTAATGTTCGGGCAACAGTAAACCTCGGGCGAAGCTAAGTTCTGGTGAAGCAAAGTTCGGGCGGTGCTGAGTTCGGGCGTTGCTAAGTTCTGGTGGTAAGTTGCTATGTGCTGATGAGCTCTAGCTTGGATTGGTTTGCGTTGACGAGCGAAACCCAAGACGAAGAACGAGGTGACCTGAACACGAAAACTACGATTTTCTCCCAGCGACCGTATACGAATTCCGGGTTTGATTGAACCCGCCCACAGTGAAGGCCACCAGTTGTGCTAGTTACCGGGGCAGTTGACACAGGGGCACGCATCAACGAGCTTGAAGCACCGAAAAACCAGAAAACCCAGTGCAGCACGTCCACGCGCAGCTGGTGGGCCATGCGATATGGAAAGGCAAACTGGAACACACGACGCAAACTCAGCCCCGCCGGGAAACTGGAGCTTTTACCCTGTTTCCGATCCGAAGAAAAATGAATCCCTGCAGGTCTTCCGCCTGCTCACCACGGCGCCCGTGGAGCAGAACATGTCGGCCGTCGCCGGCGAAAAGCTGCAAAGCGAGGAACTCGCGATCAAAGCCGGGCTCTACAACCTGACCGCGAACGACGACGACCGCGACCGCCGCATCCGCCAGGCGCTGACGCGCGGCGACGCGTCGTACCTGCCGCCGGCCGCTGCGACTACGGGCACTCCGCAACCGGACCCCATCCAGAGCCAAGGCGCCGACATCGACGGCCCGGCTGTCCCGCCTGTGCTTCTGGCCGAGCAAACCGGGGGCACCTCGCCAGAGGAGCTGAACGCTATGCTTGCGCGGTCTGAGGACGAGAGCAGGCTTTTCAACTCGATGCCGGCGCCTGCGGCGTTGGCGACGTGGGCGGACCTTCCACCCAATGCCGCCATCGCGCAGAAGACGGCGGTGGAAGAGCGCACGAAGCCGGCCTTGGACCCCGTTGCGTACCTGGCGTCGCTGGGCCCCCGGCAGGCCGGCGTGCGCGCGTGCGAGCGGATGAGAGCTCTCAGAGAGTCGTCGAGTGGCTCCGGCAGCGGAGACGGGGGCGCAGGCTCGGCGGCGTCGGGGAGGGCGAAGCGGGCCAAAAAAACGGCCGAGCCGCCTCCGGCGGCGGCGCACGTTTTCGAGACGCCGAAAGTGTGCCCGCGAAGGTCGAGGAACCCGTTGCCCGGCTGCGTGCCCGCCGGCGACCCGACCGGCCTCCAGCAAAGTGAGTCTTCCGCCACGGCTGGACCCGCATGTGCTTCCGAAGCCAAGCCAGCAGCGGCATCTCCTCAACCCGCCGTGCCGGATACCCGCATATGCACCCGTAGCCGAGCCAGCAGCGGCATCTCCTCAACCCGCCGTGCCGGATACCCGCATATGCACCCGTAGCCGAGCCAGCAGCGGCATCCCAGTGGCTCGCAGACTCAACGTATCTTTTACGTACGGAATGGATAATTCTACCCAATGCCGCCATCGCGCAGAAGACGGCGCGTGAACGAGCGCACGAAGCCATCCTTAGACCCCCTTGGGCACCTGGCGTCGCTGGGCCCCGGCAGGCCGGCGTTCGAATGTGCGAGGCGTATCGCATGGTGGTCATCGTGCAGCGGAACACGTTTTAACAAAGCCAGTTTTTCACGTAAGCGCCAGCTTGGAAGGACGTGCTCGATGAGGCTGCCGGACAAAGAACCGAAGAGTTCCAAAGTGCTGTAACTTCCGAACACGTGTTGAACGGACGTGAGGTAGTGCGGGTCCACCACTACACGACAAGCCTCACAGACAGTGTATACCCGTACGAGTGCATGCAATGCGCGAAGGGCCTTCCAGTAGCTCGAACAGACGGCGGGAGTGGTACCAATTCGTCTCGCAACAACCGCATCGTCGTGCGTAGTTCGATTTTCAGCGATGCATGCGGGCACCGCAAATCGACATGCGGAAGTGCACCAAGGTCGCTCCTTTGAACGCTTAACGCTTTAGTTGAAGGCGTGGACGCGTTTCTCGTTCCCTTTTCCCTTGTGCGCGCGGCACAGCAACGGAAGCTGGCATTGCGGCATTATTAAGTGCGCGCGTGCCGCCCTTTGCTGGCGCGCGCTTCCACGCAGTTTTTCACGCGCGTTGGAGCACATCTCGCATCTACTCACACACACGCACACATTCTCTCTCTCTCTCTCTTCTGCGCAGGTGAACGTCAAACACTCACTCACACCCGCACTCCTTTCCTCTCCTTCGTCGAATCCCGATTTTGTTCTAACAGATGACTTTCCGGAGGGAGTTCGACCGGCTCTCCTGAGAGAGGGAAATATCCACGATCGACTTCCTGAGGGATGAAGCCAGCGCCGGCTTTCGTAGGGGTAACCTCAGCACAGACTTGTACGCTGACACACACACCGCACAAAGGTTGCAAGAGTGTGATGGACCTTTCTTCGGAGGGGTTCACGCACTCAAAGATCGACTTACACGCACAAAGGTTGCAAGACACCAACGGCGTATGGTAATGAAGGAAATCGAAAATCCCGAGGAATCAGAAAGGCAAAACAACTGTTCTCCTCGGCTCAACTGTGGTTGATCGAGGGTGACATCAATTGCACTTGTCGGTGGATGTCTTGGCTCTGGGAACGATGAAAACCGCGGCCAGACGCGATCGTCAATGGGAATTGCCGAAGCACGAGACTCATCAGGTCGTCGAACGCATTAGCGGGTAGCGGGCTGGGTTTGCCCATGCCCATCAGCAGTTGAGTGTCCCTCGGATCGATGGCAGCACGAACAGGGGCTGTGTCTGTTGCTTGCATGATGTTAAGTTTTATGCATCGGGTCGTGTAGTTGTCCAGGCTAGAGGATTAAACACCAAATTCGAAGGTCGAAAAACACCAATCTGGACACCCATACGAGATCGTCGATAACACAACAGGGAATTTAAAAACACCGTCGCGCCAACCAAACCAAAGAAAAGAGGCAAATCTGCAAACAATTAAACGGTCGGTCTGTCGGTCTCGGTGAACGAATCAGGCGGCTCACGGTGCCAACTTCAGCGCGAACGCGAGTTGTGCTTTGACCATGGCGCAAAGGGAGATTGAGGTGTGATTTCTATTCTTTTCACGCCACCACTCGCAAGAAACCTGGGCGCCTGTTACCGACTTCGCGCAAGACCAATGGTTGAGTGAGGCACCCTGCTTGCATGGCTGGTAGGGAACCATACACGCACTAGCCACTCTGCAGATCTGTGCTGCACCTCAATGTTGGTAATGTTGGCTCTGCCCACCCGCTCCCCCGCAATGGCACCACTTTCGCCTGACAGGCCGCTTGCAGAGAACGTGGCATTCACGTGAACGATGATCGCAATGGTTCGTCAACTCAATTCGGCAAGATGCTCTTTCAAAACGAACAAGCCCGGCGTGCAGTGCACCAGGGCGTGCACGAGGGCAACGAGGTAGCCATCAAGGTGTGCACTTACCGTTCTTGTTCTTTAGTACCTACATGAAGAAGAATTGATGCTGGCATCTTACACGCACGAGAGGCAGTGTTTTGTCGAGCATTAAACAATCATGGAAGCCCATGAAATGTGCTGTGAGTGTCACCTAAATTGCTCTTGGCTAACCAAAGTGAGTGAAAGTTTTATGGTGTACGTACATGTGTGCTAGCTTGCCACTGTTATGAACAAGAGGAATCCGACTGGTTATTCAGCAACCGCATTTCGCGCCATCGCAGCGGTAGCAAGTGCAATGCCAACGCTGAGGGAACAGGTTTAGCGCGGGTAAACGGCGGCATTTTTGTACGAAACAGCAAACAGAGGTAGCAGGTACTACTCGACCGACAAAGTACGTGCGGTGGGGCTCGTGCCAAAAAGGTGGGTTGAATGCCATCTTGAGAGCGCTCGGGAATCGCTGAAAGTTCATGCCATAGTTTAGGCGTTAGTTCCTGACCTCTTGCGCATACTTTTGGATGGTTAGCTACTGAGTCCTTACGTCATGGAGGCTTCGTGCTGGCGGTCTTGGAATGTCTGGTCGTGCCGCACTGCCAAGGACTGAGGCAAGATTAGCAAATCAGACGCTCTGCAAAAAGGGGATGCATGCACAGCTACTCGGACTGATGCAGGGAGGGAAGCAGGAGAGTGAGAGAGTGGGGGAGGAGAAACGGTTCTCCGACTAAAAGAAGCAGTGCGTGAGTCACCGACTACACTATTTCTACTATCAGCGTTAGGACAACGTGTCTTGTCTCCTCATGGATAGATGGAGAAACAGCGGGTCTTAGAAGGCTCATTCCGTCGCAGGCTAGCCTGCGTGCACTGCCGCCAACAATACCGAAACCCTGCAGGTCGTGGGCATAGTTTCCGCTGCCCATCTGTTGCAGGTGCATACTGAGGTGGCGAACCATCGGCGCGTACAGAACGCGAGTGAATACATTGTCAAGCTGCACGCCCACTATTATTCCATGAGCCGGAAGAGCCTGTGCTTCGTGCTCGAGTACTGCCCGGGAAAGAGCCTCGCCGACGCGAAGAAGCGAGTCGCGCCGTCGTGGAAGCAGTCATGCCGCTTTGTTGCCCACCTTCTCAAAGGTCTTGAAGCAGCCCACAAGTGCAACGTGGTATGCGCATTTTTTTTCTTCGCATCCTTTATCTTTAGCCATACTACAACTTTCTTGAACGGGAGAAACATGCAGTCTTTTATCCCCGAGGTTTATTGTCCCGCAATCGAACCAGGTTGTAATAACATTATACCCAAGCACATACCGCATGGAAGCACACGGAAGAGCTTTTCCGCAAGGGTGCATTCTCATCTTGCAAGGTGGCCGGTGCCTCCTTACGGGCCCCGACGCACGCCTTCCTCTCCATCCAACCCTCGTCTTTTCCATTCTTGCATTTCAGGCCTGCATGCCCCATCAAAAGCAATCGAAAATAAAACAAAAGAGCATTTTACCACCTTGCGCGGTGTCACGGGATGTTTGGCAGCCGCATGTACTCAGTGCATGCTAATCCATGTGGTTCATGTACTTAAAAGAACTCAATGCTAAACATGGGTGCGCCCGACGACGTCGCTGTCGTTCATGGGCATCTCGGGGATATCGGGTGTACGGCCCAGGCCACGCTTTCGCGAGGCACACACGGGACGATACTTGAGGAACAAGTGAAAGGAAGCGATGTAGGGACGCAGTGCCCGGCGTACCATGACTGGACGATCGGGAGAGCGGCGAGGTGGGCCCTGCCTGCCCCACCACAACTGCACCCAGACCCCGTGCATATGCCGGGTGTCGATATAGAGAAGGCACTCGTCACGTGCGCGACCCATCACAAAGGGAAGTGTGAGGCGTGCAGAGCACTCGTCCGAAGGGACGTGCCCACGGTAGAGATGTGCTGCCGGCACCATCACCACGCGAACGATGGGCAGCCGATCGCGGTGTGCACAGAGCACAGCACGACGAAGTGCGGCGAGTGCAAGACGGCGGCGGCGTGTTGCCGCAGCGGGCATCATGCCTGCCGCACGCATGGCAGAGGAACCTGCCAAGAGTGCAAAAGGCTCCCTACGCTGACGCAGAGGCGACCGGCGGCATGTTGCAGCCGCGGCCACCACCAGTCCAACAAGCCGAACGTCCAGTCAACCCCCGGACGCAACAAGAAGAAGAGGCCCTCCTCACCCACCCAGGTGGGCGTACAACGGGGAACGCCAGTAGGAAAGCGAGCGGCGCGAGCGCCGCCCGCGGCAACGAAAAAGGAGACGGCGACGACCGGACGGGCAACCAAGAGGCCGCCACCAACACCAGGAACCAGCGAACGACCAGCGCTGAAGAAGAGGGTGCTAGGCACCCCGAAGGAAGTCCCGATCGCCGGCCGCAAGCGGAAGAAGACGAAGGCGACCACCCCCGACTCAGGGGTGCATC
Source organism: Diplonema papillatum (assembly GCA_030068145.1). Taxonomy (NCBI): domain Eukaryota; phylum Euglenozoa; class Diplonemea; order Diplonemida; family Diplonemidae; genus Diplonema; species Diplonema papillatum. Next base: position 221,509 of record JAPJBO010000226.1, on the reverse strand, counting down.
GAAGGAAGAAGAAGGTACCGAGGGCAAGCAGCTCTCAGAAACGACCGGGGGGGACACCAATGCCCTCGAAAGTGAAAAACGGGCACACGTGCCCGCCCTCGTACTCGCCGACTCAGTCTCTGGAATCGCAAGAAAGCCAAACCCCGCTAGCTCCACAAATGCTCGACCTTGACGACGCAATGGCAGGTGACGACGTCATCCGATAACCTGACTTTCAAGGCAGTGCATGTTAATCCACGTGGTTCATGTACTTAAAAGAACTCAATGCTAAACATGACGCAACCGAAGCGTGCGCTGGGAACGCCGGGGAAGTCACCGTTAGCGAAGACGAAGAAGGCGCACCAACCGGCGTCGGCGAAGCGTTCGTGACTGACGAACGACGAGATGCGTGGCGGAGGGAAGACGCTCGAAACGCTGGGGTCTAGGTTGAAGGAAGCGGCGCACGCGATGGGAGCTAGTGTGCAAGAGATTCCTGGGGACGGTGCCTGCCAGTTCGCAGCGGTCGTGGCCGGGCTGCCGGGATGGTCGGTAGGGGGGCTTCGTGCGCGTGTCGTGGACGCGATGTTGGAGGACCCGACGTTCGAGGCTCACTTCGCGCCGTCCGAAAGGTACGGCAGCTGGGAGTTCTACGTGGAGGCGATGCGGGGACCGTACGAGTACGGGGACGAGATGACGCTGACGGCAGCCGCAACGGTCACCGGGACGACAATCTGGGTACTGGACAGCAGGAGTCCGCACATCCTGCGACGATACGCACCTCGCGCGGGCGCCACAGGGGAGCAGGCGGTAGTCACGTATGTACCGGAACACTACGACCGACTCCTACTCCCGGGCAGCGCAATGGCAGAGCTGGCGCGACGTACAGGCACGGTGGAAACTGCGGCAGTCCTACAATCAATCAAAGAATCAGCAAGACAGCGGCTGATAACCGCGGGGGACGTCGGACAAAACCCTGGTCCCGGCCGCGCGGAGATGAGGTTCGCGACGTTAAACGTAACCAACCTACTACAGCATCTCCCAGCGGCCGACGCGGTGGAAGCGGATCTTCTCTGCTGCCAGGAGGTGACACTCCTACCGTGCAAGCGGGTGCAGGCGGAGGAATACCTGCGGAAATGGTGCTGCCACTGGGGTCTGCCACCACCCGGAAGACTCTGTAGGAACTCCGGTAGTCGCTCGACGATGAACTGCTGAGACCGATACCGGCGTACGATACGATGACGGCGCTCTCGCACGCAGCAATACGGTCCCCGGACCGAGTGAGCCATACGGTAGTGGCAACAGGGGCCGGCAACACGTTCGTGCACGTGTTCAATGTCTACTGCCCTTCCGGAAACGGGAGGGCGGAGAGCGAGGAGCGTGAGGACATGCTGGAGAAGATCCTCTTCGCAGCGGCGGATAGCCTCGGTGACGTCCCCATAATGGTGATGGGTGACCTGAACACAGAAGAAGACCGGTCCCCAGTACTGCGGAAGGCACTAAGGAATGGATGGTCCGACGCAGCGGAACTGCACCATGCGCGTACCGGTGACACACCACCACCACCGACCTTTACCAGCGCCCGGACATCGGGCACGAGGATCGACCGCATACTCCTCAACCGAATAACGACGGGAGCTTTCCGCCAATGCGTCACCACTGCGGTGAACGTGCCGGGACACCGGCTCGTGACAATGACCCTGGACATTGCGGCGCTGCGCCAAATCGTGTGGCGATTTAAAGTACCGCGGGAAATCTCTACGGAGGGGGGACCCAAGTGGGGCCTCTCGGACACAGAAGCTTACAGAGAAGCCGTACAGAGACTAGCCAACTCCGATTTCGCAGAACGGCTGGCAGCACAACGCGTGGAAGAGGCCTGGCTCGAGTGGTCACGAGTCAGTGAGCAGTACTTGCAGGATGCCTTCGGAATCCCTGCGGAAGAAAGGGGAAGAAGTACAGGACGGGGGGTAAAGACGTCACCTAAGAGAGTCTGCATCACGGCAAGCACTGCGAGCGACGGGTCGGGGGCGGCGAACAGCAGACAGCTACGGCTCCGGAAGGCCATCCACAGGATGGAACGCATCTGCAGCTACCTTGCGCAACGGCGCGGGCCGGAGGCAGTTCCGCATGAGGTATCCCGTTGCTGGCAGAACAGCAGGCGGCTGGCACAGGCGTGCATGAAAGATGGCCAAGGGACAGAAGGATTCCCGGATCATGAGGAGGCGAAGCAGCTTCTCACGGCATTGCGGGAAGAGACGAGCAGGCTCGGAAAGGAAGGATCGGCGGCCAGGTTTACGAAATACCGAGACAAGCTGAACGAGAGGGCCGATGCGAGCAGACGATGTCTGACAACCATCTGCGCCGGACGCGCTGAGCCGTCGGGGGTGTTGCGAAAGGGGGCGGGAGTGACTGCAAATGTTGACGAGATGGACGAGGTGCTGAACACTGCGTGGGACCCTATCCTGCGTAAGTACAAGGACGGGCCAGAGCCGGAGTACGAGCCGTTTCGGGATCGGTTCCGGGATCACATCGGCCCACATATGATGGAAGCCGGAACAATCACGGGGGAGGAGCTGCGAATTCTGCTGAGGAAGAAGCCGAAGAAAAGCGCGTCAGGGGTGGATGGCTGGCGTATGGCTGAACTGCGGGAGTTGCCGCTCCCCCTGCTGAATGCACTTGCAGACGTCATGAACCTGGTCGAAGCAACTGGAGACTGGCCGGCAAGCATGACAACTGCGCTGGTGTCGATGGTGCCGAAGGATGAGAGTCAAGACCCGCTGCACACAAGACCGATAACCGTCACATCCGCCGTGTACCGCTTATGGGCCTGCCGCAGGCTGGCGGACATAGTTCTGTGGCAAGAGGAATGGATCGAAGAAGGACAGAAAGGCTTTCGACCGGGTCACCGGATCGAGGACGTCTTGATGGAAATTGGGCTCGAGATGGAGGACGCCTTGTTAGACGGGGAGCCGCTCTACGGTGTGGCGCTGGACTTCCGGAAATGCTTCGACATGGTCCCGCGAGAGATAGTACTGCGCTTAGCCGAGGACTTAGGATTGCACAATCGGGTTCTCAAGCCGCTGAGGGCTATCTACAGACTGCTCGCGAGACGCTTCAAGCTACCATTAGGGGTGGGCAGGGAGTTCAGTGTGACCAACGGTATCCTTCAAGGGTGCCCTGTATCCGTCATACTCATCAATGCCCTGCTGTCGGTAGTGATGAAAGCGGTCAAGAAAGAAGCGGAGGGTGTGAGTCCAAAGTCATACGCGGACGACGCCACACTGCTGTCCAGGCTGTCGGAGGCCGCCCTGCAAAAGGGAGTGGACGTAGTAGACGAGTTCTGCACACTCACCGGGATGGAGCTAAACCTCCAGAAGACGGTCGCGTTCTCGACGAGACGTAGGCATCAGTCGACTCTCAAACTCCGCAGCGTGGATGCGCTGCTGCGGTTTAGCAAATCCGTCAAGTGCCTCGGGGTCCTAGTCTCGACGGCGAAGAATAGGACGGAAAGGTCCGACTCGGAGAGGGTGGAGAAGGCGGCTGCCCTGGCGGAAGGCCTCCGCCATGCGCCGTTCCGGTACGAAAAGCGGGTCCGGATTGTGCAGTCGAATGTGCTACCGGCGGCGCTGTCAGGCTGCTCTTTCGCGCCGGTATCGAAGGTGGCGATGAAACGGCTGACGACGTCGGTGATGGGACTGATCTGGGGTGGATCCAACCCGAAGCGCGCGAGGGAGATGGTCCTAAACTTTCAGGAGAAGGGCCACCTGACGGATCCCGGTACATGCCTAGCATATAGGGTGACGACAGCGTTTTACGCGGCGTGCGAGAGGTTGCCACGACTGCTGCCTCTGATGGAGAGCATCCGGGGAAGATACGCCGAGGGGGACCTACCCCTGGGGCCAGTCGGACTGGCGATGAGGAGCATGGAGGAGTGTGGATACGTATGGGGACCCGGGCCCCTGTCTCGCACGCTGAGGAATGGTGCAACATATGACCCGTTAACCTCGGCACCTTCGAAGAGGGGACATGAAGTTAGGGCGGACTTGAGGGCGAAGACGTGGTCCCGACTGGTGGCGAGGCGGCCGGGATTTGAGGGCATACAGAGAGCCGACCTGGAGCGGACGAACACCTTCTGGAGGATGCGTGAATGTCCCGCGCACACCGCGAGGCTAATACGTGTAGCGTTGGCGGGGGGTGTGAACACGGCTGAGTACACGTCGCGGATGAGGCAGGCCGGAGCTGAGCCGCAGACGCCCAGCTGCAAGCACTGTGGAAGCGGCGACACCGAGGACGAGAAACACGTATTCTGGGACTGCGGAGCGTACTCGCACATACGGCGACGAGAGGCACATGTCGAGCTGATGGCAGCCAACCGGGCCGACTGGCCCAGATGCACGCTGGAACACGGTGTGGTAGTACCCGAGAATGCCCAATTCTCGAGGCGGCTCCAGGAGATGATGGCTGAAATCCTTGCGGAACGGGCTGGGCTCGAAGCACGTGGCTGGGTGGCCAGGAACCCCACGACCCCCTGGTCGAGAGCGAATGCGATGCCTGCCGAGAAATTTGACCACCCCTTCGCGCGGATTGCCCCGGCATGGACGTGGGAGCGGAACAAGACCTGGGGACTACCGACGTTTTATGCGTTGGTAGCGTGGCTGTCGGACATGCAATGGACCGAGAACGGGCAGGCGTCAATGCTGGAGCTTGCGATCGACTTTGAACTCTTCTCGGGCCTCAGCATGCCGCTGCACGGGAATGCGCCGAAGGGGGTGAGAGAACGGGGAAACGTCCTGCGCTGCATGATGAGCGCGTTGGACAAGCTGGCGGCACAGCAAGGGCTGGGAAGCTGCATGAGAGGAGAGAGGGTGTGCCCGACGACGTCGCTGTCGTTCATGGGCATCACGGGGATATCGGGTATACGGCCCAGGCCACGCTTTCGCGAGGCACACACGGGGACGATACTTGAGGAACAAGTGAAAGGAAGCGATGTAGGGACGCAGTGCCCGACGTACCCTGACTGGACGATCGGGAGAGCGGCGAGGTGGGCCCTGCCTGCCCCACCACAACTACACCCAGACCCCGTGCATATGCCGGGAGTCGGAAAAGAGAAGGCACTCGTCACATGCGCGACCCATCACAAAGGGAAGTGTGAGGCGTGCAAAGCACTCGTCCGAAGGGACGTTCCCACGGTAGAGATGTGCTGCCGGCACCATCACCACGCGAACGATGGGCAGCCGATCGCGGTGTGCACAGAGCACAGCACGACGAAGTGCGGCGAGTGCAAGACGGCGGCGGCGTGTTGCCGCAGCGGGCATCATGCCTGCCGCACGCATGGCAGAGCCACCTGCCAAGAGTGCAGAAGGCTCCCTACGCTGACGCAGAGGCGACCGGCGGCATGTTGCAGCCGCGGCCACCACCAGTCCAACAAGACGAACGTCCAGTCAACCCCCGGACGCAGCAAGAAGAAGAGGCCCTCCTCACCCACCCAGGTGAGTGTACAGCGGGAAACGCCAGTAGGAAAGCGAGCGGCGCGAGCGCCGCTCGCGGCAACGAAAAAGGAAACAGCGTCGACCGGACGGGCAACCAAGAGGCCGCCACCAACGCCAGGAACCAGCGAACGACCAGCGCGGAAGAAGAGGGTGCTCGGCACCCCGAAGGAAGGCCCGATCGCCGGCCGCAAGCGGAAGAAGACGAAGGCGACCACACCCGACTCAGGGGTGCATCGAAGGAAGAAGAAGGTACCGAGGGCAAGCAGCTCTCAGAAACGACCGGGGACCACGGGCACACCAATGCCCTCGAAAGTGGAAAACGGGCACTCCTGCCCGCCATCGTACTCGCCGACTCAGTCTTTGGAATCGCAAGAAAGCCAAACCCCGCTAGCTCCACAAATGCTCGACCTTGACGACGCAATGGCAGGTGACGACGTCATCCGATAACCTGACTTTCAAGGCAGTGCATGCTAATCCATGTGGTTCATGTACTTAAAAGAACTCAATGCTAAACAAACATAACGTGGGCGGCGCCGAAGCTTTACCAGCTTCGGCTGACACCATTTGCGCACTTAACCATGGTTAAGAAGACGACTGAAAGCACAGACACAAAGATAGCTCAAAGCATTTGCAAAATAACACGAAAAGCCTCTAGGCAAAAACCCGTTTTCACATTTCTTCTTTGTCTCCGAGTTCTCCCCTCGTGTTGGCACCACGAAGCGAGGTCCGTCGCTGCTAGTGGGCCCAGAGAAGGGAAATAATCTCGCTGGATTTCGCCATCCTACGGATGGATCTGGTATGTGAGCAGCGACACCTTCGATTCTTGCGAGCACCAATTGCACCGGGAAAGGCCGCCGCGCGAAACCAAGCTTCACCCGGAAAAAGTCCTGAGTGATAAAGCAACACATGGAGGTGTAAGCGAAGAACGAAATCAGATTGTGTTTGTTTTGTATTTGCCCCTTTACCCCTAACTTCCCTCCCTTCCATTCGGAGTCGAGTATTCTGCCGAGGAGGGAGCACCCAGGGTTGTAATTAGCCTACAAGGCCCCGTTGTGAATCAAAATATCGATGGCGGCATGATCTTTTGGCTGAGAGGCTGGGACGGGTCCCCGAGCCCTCCATCATAGCTTGCCAGATCCCGATATCTGGGTGAAGAAAGGCTTGGATGGCAAAGACGAGTAGCCCTTGGCCCGTGGACTGCCGTGTTTCTGGACGTACAGGCGCAGTATTATAGTTCTTCTTTCTCCACGCCGCCGAAGAACTAAGTACGTGCGCTCGGCTAAAGACCGGCGCGGGGCGAGACTAGAGGCAGCAGCTAAAGTTCGGGAAACAGTAAATTTCGGGCGATGCTAAGTTCTGGCGAAGCTAAGTTCGAAGCAAAGTTCGCGAAGCTGAGTTCTGGTGAAGCAAAGTTCGGGCGAAGCAAAGTTCGGGTTCTGGTAGCAAGCTTGGCCTGTGATGGCAAGTTGGATCCCCCCCGACTCCGTTTCCCGGGGTGACCCAAATACCGCGAAATACTGAGAAACTCCGCAAAAAACGCACATTTCGGGCACATTGGACCCCGAAACCCAGCAAACCCCGAAAACAATCTTCGACCGGAAAAGTGTGATGTACAGGGTTTGAACCCGGGCCTACCGGCCTGAAGGCCGACGCCCGCTCACTCTGCCACCGCTATGCATTTTGGCAGGTTATCGGTTATCATTTTTCGGTACGGTGGATACCTGTCTCGAGTTAGTTCTTGAGAACAGGTGAGGTGGTTCCTTGTGCCTCCCCGGCAGGGGGAAAAAAAGCTAGCTCCTCACTATTATCTAGTCCAAAAACAATACACTTTCATATTTGTTGCAAGAAAAGTGGGGTTGGGGTTGGCTCGAATAGAGGCTATTCACGTTGCATGTTCATAGGACCTCCAGTCTCGAAAGATATTAGGCTGACGGTCAATCGGCAACATGCAAAGCTTGCGCCAAAGCTAGCTCTGTCCTGCTTGACGTCCTCGAATCTCTTAGCTTAGGGGGCTTTTATCCAGCGCAAGGCAAGCCACAAACGCCATGCGTATGGCAAATCGGTAGCGTGTTGTGTTTGCGTGTCCTGCCGTGTAGGTAGTCCCGCATGGCTTCACGTCCGGTAGTAGTTCCAGCACTTGAGTTCCCTTCGGTTCCTTGTCTGGCAGCTTCGTCGAGCACTTCCTTCCAAGCTGGCGCTTATGTAAAAATACTCGACGTAGCTGCGTCGTCTCCGAATGGAAGGGAGGAAAAAATATAGAGGTACGGGGCAAATCCAATACAACCACATTCACTGATTTGTTCTTCGCTTGCACCATTATGTAAAACAAAAGTAAAGGAGAGAAACCCCCGCAACCAATCGCCCCGCAGGCGCACCGAGACCTAAAGCTCCAAAACGTTGCTCTGACGTCATCGAACTACAACGAATGCAAGCTCAAGATTCTCGACTTCGGCGAGTCGACCGGAAGCACGGTATGTAGAACCTGGTGAAAAAAAGAACGGGGTGTAAATGATGAGTCCAGCAGTGCCGCGACCTGTATCGCGCTCCGAAGCGACTTACGCTCACCGCGGCAGTGCGAAGAGAAGCTGTGCCTTCTCATTGTTTTCAACTCCTTCAACCCTCCTTCCTACTCAAGCCTCTACGGTGGACCGGAGACTTTCAAATACCGACCTTCTAATCCACAAGTAACGCTAGAAGTGAGGAAACAGGGTACGGTCCTGCTTTAGGTCTGACTCCCGCAACTCGTGGCACAAACTCAGGAGGTCTTGCCAACCATCCGCAGTATCAGCATGGTTCAGAAAAAAAGGAAAGAAGAAAAAGGCCGCTCCGGGTCCAGGAACGTGACGGTCAACCACAGCTTACAAAGCTTGCGTCCGAGGCAGCACAGTGCTACAACCCCGTCCGCTCTGCCCTGTGGCTGACCGTCTCGACGAGCTTGTGTTCAGCGCAAGTGCCAAGCCCCAAGGTGCGCCGCATCTTGATGCTTTCGTTTGGGAAATCAGTAGCCGCTTCTGCAGTACCGCCGAACACGTGAAGCTTGGCTCCCGTGCAGCAGGCTTTCCCTGGTACCCAGCAGGCTTCAGAAGAAGAAAACCACCCAAAACCCCCGACAGGGCAGCACGTTCACGGGTACCCCGGGGTTCATGCCTCCGGAGATTGCGCGCACGCAGAGGGAGTGCGTTGTTTACCAAACGCGCCCGGCCGACTGGTATTCACTCGGGAAGACCGTCCGCACGCTGTTCGACAGGTTGGTACCTCCGAACCCGAAGATGAGGCGGTACACCGACGAGTTCATCGACAAAACCTCGGGGCCCCAGGCCGAACGGTATTCGTGGAGCTGGGATCAGTCTGAAGGTACGGCAGACGTGTCGGAGTCTCGTTTCTACAAGATGTGCATGCAGGCGGAGCGGGAGATCGACGACATGTGCAGAGCGAAGGTGACGCTCTCGCGGCTTACGGAAGGCATCCTGGGCACGTCCACCTCCCTCGGCAGCAGCTGGGACACGAAGGATGGCACCGCGAACGTAAACGTCGACCGTGGAATCGTCGCATGGGCCACCGGAGCCGGGTTCATCATCTCGCGCCTGCCTGCCGCCGAGCCGTTCAGCCTCTCGCCCGAGAAGCCGCTGGTCATCCCTAAAGCCGGCGAGATAACAGCCGTGGGGCACGACCTCCAGCTTGCCAGCGAGGCCAAGAAGACGAACGACGTCGAGAAGGTCGTGTTGACCACCGCGACGTCGTTTCCCGTGTCGCGACTACAAAAAGTAAGGCCGACGGTATTCATCCCGGGAAACCGGCCAGCCTTGCTGCTGAAGACCCCGGCTTCCTTCGTCCAGTCCAGGAGGCTAGGGTACCGCCCGGAGGTGTTGCTGGCCCTCAGCGAGCACTTCGTTGTCTACGTCAACCCCTCGCAGAGAAGCACGCTGCTGTTCACGCAGCTTGCGCAAGCCGGGTCTGGCGAGGAGGACGAAACCTACAACCGAACGTTCGAGGCGCACACAATCGTCTCGGTTCATGCCGCCAGCGTGCACCTCCTCATCCACCTCCACGACGACCGCACAGGCGACACTGTGCTGAAGCTCATGAAAGTCTCTGCTTTCTACGGAACCCCCACAGGGGACGACGCCTCGTATGTCAACGTCCACGAGCAGATCACCGTGTTGAAGACGGCAAACCCGGTCACGGGATGCTGCATCACCGTGAACAACGACCTGTCCCCCGTGGTGTCGTGGATGGAACAGGACCGGGTGCATTGCAAGACCTGCGTCGCGGTGTCGCAACGAGACGAAAGCGACGACGACCCGGCTGGACCGCCGGCGTGGGAGCGGCACCTCCGGCAGCAGCTGGCGGAGCGCGACTCGGCCGAGATGGGCGGCGCGTACGAGAAGCACGCGTGGCAGGTCCCGGCAGAGGGCGCGAAGGCATTCTTCCCGTCTGCTCGCGGCACGCACGTCGCGGTTGCGCGCGAAAAAACGGTCGAAATCTGGGAGCGCGCCGGGCCGGCGCGCAAAGCGGTGCTGACGCACCGTGTCGACGCCGACTGGGCGACGCTGAAGGGCGCGACCCTGGCGCAGCTGCCGCTGGGCGACCTGGAGGAGCAGTGCCCCGCCGAAGAAGGCGCGGCGTACACGATCTCGGCCTTCGACGCCCAGCCGGCTGGCGGCGGCGGCGGCGGCGGCGGCGACCGCGTGTTCCTGTCGGTCGCCTCGGACACGTCGTCGTGGATCTTCGGCCCGTCGGTGGCAGTCCACACGTACGCGCTGCTCACGAAGGAGGAGCGTGGCAACGAGGTTGGGGCCAAGCCCGCTCGGTTGGACAAACTGTCCTTGCCGTGTCTCGCCGGGAGCACTGCGCGCGTGTTCTTCACGGACATCCCCGCAAGCAGCCTGTCCGACGGGGCGTGCCGCCCGATCGTCGCGTTGATGCAGTGCGACGAACTCGCGCCGTCCTACAGCCTGCAGTACTTCCCGAAAGTCAACATGCCGTCCCTCCTCTGCGGAAACGAGGCTCGCGGCGCGGGTTGGACCTCCGGGAAGCAGCACCTGCCCGCCGTCAGCACGGCGCCCGACACGAGGGAGGCCTTCTTCCAGTCCCTGCGCAAGCTCGTCCCGGCGGCGAAAACGGCGATAGACTGGCGAAGCATCCTCGTCGAAACAACCGGGTACCCGAAGGCGCCGTTCCAGCTGACCACGGTTTTGTACAAAACGGAATCCGAGCTGTACATAGTCCCGTACGACAGAACGAAGCCGACCCTCGTCCTCCCTCTCTCCACCTTCACCGTGCACTCGAAATCGGCGAAAAGCTTCGAAATCCGTCTCGGGCACAATCTACCGCCTGTGGTGGCCACTGCACAGTGCGAGCAAGACTGCCAGTCGGTGGTCAGCCACCTGTCACAAGAGAGTGCGAAGGAGGACCTCAAGGTGGCGTTGACAAAGGAGGTCAACATCGCGCACGTCATCGCCTTGAAAGCTTCTACTGACCGAAATTCAGTCGGTCTGCTCGCCTTCTTGCAGTGTGACCCGCCAGCGTACCCTGGGTACTGTCACTAGTTTCCTAACATAATATATCGCGCGTTTGATGCGCATCCCGTTGACAGATTCATGTCTCACACTCTACTACCTGCTCGGAAACCTAGAGTTCCAACAGAAAGTCATGAGGAATGGTCGCGTGTCATTCCATTCCAACTATAGGACAGGTCCCCACATGAGTTCAAGAGCAAAGTCCAGCCAAGGATCGCCATGGCACCTCTTCTGACGCTCATTCCGGAAGCAAGTTCGGCAAACCAATGGCAGTGAAGCCACCGGGTACCCCAAAGCGCTGTGGCAGACGGAACACTGAGTTCCATCCCACAACTTGCATTAACCTCGGCATCAACGGGATCACTCCCTGTTGCTTGCAACCGCTGCAGCAAGCATGGCCGAAGCAGCCGAACCGACGTAACTGGCACTTGACTGTTTCCAAGTCTTCAAAGATATCCGCCAAAAGTCCCTCCCCCTCAAGCTCATGTCCACGTGTCTGCGGAGTTTATTTCGCAGATTGCCACCGTAAAAAGAGGACAAGTCAGTGCGGCCTAGCCACAATCAGGGCAGGGGCCCTGAGTTACTTAACTGATTGCTCAGACACGGTTTAAGGGGTGTTGAGCACACATCCATTCCAAGCACGTTCTTGCAATCCCCCCACACGCAACTCCATATTTTTCTAGCCCGATTCTACTTGTCCTGACCTGCCCAACACGTGCATCCAGGCTTTTATTCTTCCATTAGCTCCACACCCATGCACGCAGAGCACCTTTTCAAGTACCTGGTGCTCGCAATGTACCACATAAGAGCGCTGCAGTGCAAGCGCCGTATTTTTCTAGCCCGTTCTGATTGACCGTCCTTGCCTGCTCAACACCGCGCACACGTCCCGTTCCATCTTTTTTTTGTACAAGCACCTGCGTTGTAGGAAATGCTTGAGGACCAGTTGCGATAGATCAAGGAGGAAAATGTGCTGCAGCCCACACGAAACACAGGTGAATCTGGGTTTAATGGCGGGCGTAAGCGTTCAACAAAAACGTTTGTAGTTGTATTGTTTTCTCCCCCTCTAGCCTCCTTCGAAATGAGCACAAGGCAGTCCCTCATGTATTTTCAAATAATAATCAGCACGTCCTTCGTCGGACTCGAGGAGGCCGCCGGTTGCTAATCCCAACGGAGATCTGGACACGAAATAGATACACCTCGTGTAGTTCGGGGTGGTGTAAGCGTTACGACCAGCAAGAGGCCTGGCTGGCGAGGGTCCGCAGCAGCAAGAGCCGAGGGCCACTGGTCCTTCCACCAGTCTTCGTCGAAATAAGCACCAGGCGGCGCCACCGACAGCAGTTGGAAAAACTGCAACACTCAAGGATCATACAACATGCCCTCCCACTTATAAGGCAGAACTGTCGGTGCTCGTACTACTACGTCTCCCAAGCCATATCTTTGATAGGGCGCAGAGTTGCCGCTGCTCTCGCTCGTACGTCATCCTTAGGCAACCTGGGACACCTTTTTCAAGTACCGGCTCGCATTGCATGCCCAGGAGGCGACGAAAATTGTCGACCCACGCGAAGAGAAAGAAAAGCTCAAACAAAAGGTCGCAAGACCAAACTTCGACCCTGCCTGTAGGGATCGACGGCTCAACACAAACTGGACAGCCCCCTCAAGGTCACCGCCATCCGCACCCTTCTATGTACTTTCGTCCGCTCGCCGACAATAGAGAATGATGGCTGACCGTGATGTAGTGGGGCCGCTGACCTCGTATAAAGGGATGCAGGCCGCGCTGGAACGCCGGTCGCGCAAAGGGCTGACGCGCGCCTTGACCAGGACCGCGAAGGGGATGGTCGATTTTTCGAGCAACGACTACCTGGGCCTCGCGCGCAGCGCCGCGCTGGAGGAGGAAATCGAGAAGGAGGCCGAGCACGCGAAGCAGGCGGGGCGGCGGGAGGGCGTGCCGCTGGCCGGGTCGTCTGGGTCGCGGCTGCTGTCGGGCAACAGCGCGTATGCGGAGCAGATTGAAGAGGAGATCGCGCGGGAGCACGGCGCCGGCACGAGTCTACTCTTCAACTCAGGGTACACCGCCAACTTGGCGGTCGCCTCGTGCATCCCGCAAGCGCACGACCTCGTCCTCTTCGACGAACACTCCCACAACTCGATCCGGGAGGGCCTCAAGCTCACCCGGGCCAGCGTCAAAAAGCAGGCGTTCCGCCACAACGACGTGTCACACCTCGATGCCCTTCTGTCCGCCCACCTCTCGTCGAAACCCGTGGTTGCCGAACCTGCCGCGTACATATTCGTAGAGACCGTTTACTCGATGGAAGGAGACGTCGCGCCGCTTGCGGACATATGCCGAATTGCCCTGAAGTACTACCCGGCGGCGTGCGTCGTCGTGGACGAGGCGCACGGCTGCGGGGTGATGGGGAAGAGAGGCAGGGGGGTGGTCGATATGCTGGGCTTGGCAGGGCACCCGTCGATCCTGTGCTCCGTGCACACGTTCGGGAAGGCGTTCGGCGTCCACGGGGCGGCGGTCGTGGGCGCCGGGGTGCTGAAGCAGTTCTTGCTCAACTACGCGCGGCCGCTGATCTACACTACGAGCCTGCCCGTCCACAGCCTGGCCTCCATCCGGGCGGCCTACCGCGTCATCGCGGCGGCCGACGCCGAGCGCGCGCACGTGGGGCGCCTGATCTCCGCCTTCACCTCCCTCGCGCCGAAGTCGCGGCTGCTGCCGTCCGTGACGCCCATCCAGGCCGTCTTGTTCCCGTCTTCGCGGCTCGTTTTGGACGCGGCGCGGGTGCTCCGGAAGCACGGGTTCGACGTCCTCCCTATCCGGCCCCCCACAGTGCCAGAAGGCAAAGAACGCCTCCGCATCGTCATCCACGCGCACAACACCGAGGACGAAATACGGCGGCTCGTCAGCCTGATCGACACCGTCATACAGGATCAAGACAGCATGCCCGCAAAGCTGTGACAAACCTGCGAGTTCGAACTCCAAAGAGTGCCCCTGCTGGAGCAACGCGAGGCATGAACTCTGTGAGAGCAGTCACCGGCTGGTCTAATCCACAAAAAATGAAAATTACTGATCGCTCTTGGGTTGAAACATTCGACCGATCGATCCTGTGCTCCGTGCACACGTGTTCGGGAAGGCGGTCGTGGTGCTGAAGCGGTTCTTGCTGGACTACGCGCGGCTGCTGATCTACACTACGAGCCTGCCCGTCCACAGCCTGGCCTTCGTCTGGGCGGCCTACCGCGTCATCGCGGCGGCCGACGCCGACCGCGCGCACGTGCGGCGCCTGATCTCCACCTTCACCTCCCTCGCGCCCGAAGTCGCGGCTCCTTCCCTCCGTGACGCCCATCCAGGCCGTCTTGTTCCTGTCTTCGCGGCTCGCTTTGGACGCGGCGCGGGTGCTCCGGAAGCACGGGTTAGACGTCCACCTGCCCCCCGCCGCGTGGCACGCTCTCTGTAGAACATCGCCGTTGGCTCCGGGACTTGCCAAGTCGTATCTTGCAACCCTGTTTGTCTCCGACAACCTGCGCCGCACGCCGGGTATCCGAGGCTCTGTTGGTTCCGCCTTGTTCACCCGCATTGCTGTTGCTTATGGTGCTGAGCGTGACCTGCTTGAGTTTACGGCGTGCTGCCGACACCGAGTCATCGCCCTCGACGTTTTGTGTTCACTCCGATCACGCTCAACGCGGCTTGGGTGAAACCACCGCAGCATTAGTCGGTGACCACGACCCCACAAAGGGGCCCGCCGTGCGACCTCGGCTTTAGGCAGCCGTGTCCCTGAGCTTTGGCCCGCAAAACCCGAAAAACACAGATCTCGGTCCTTTGAGCGGTACCCATCATAAACGAATTTGTGCGCTTTGACGAAGTTGGTCGTCGAGCAAGCTTGCAGACACCGGACGTGCAACTGTCGTCTTCACATCATTGTTATACGTGAGGCGACATCAAGAGTAGCGGTGTTTCATTGTTGCGGCCTCCCACCTATTCTACACCTCTCGTGTCACCTGCACGAGGGCAGACAAGAGTCAAGCTCAACAGGTCGTCTTTCCCTGCTGACAGTTTCAAGTCCGTTCCCTTGACTGCTGTTATGCCAGATAGTAGGTAAGACCGGACCAGCGAGTATCGAGGGTGACAACTGTTACGATCGTAGCGGAGGAAGTACTCGAACGAAGTTGAAGTAAATCCCGCACCGGTAAGCTGCAAGCAGCCGTGTCGCAGTTGCGTGGTCTCCGCCCCCAAGCCTCCGTCGACATGAGCACCAGGGGGCATCTCCGAGTATTTGGAAGGCAGCAGCGCAACAATGCTGTCGCTGTTCTGTTTATTGAAACAGCCTTCCTCGCTGAGACACGCCGCTTTCCGCACGATGCTACGGCTTCATCAGTAGCTGGCACTTGATCATAGTTGTGCGGCCCAGCTTACCCATCAGCATCACTGTAGTTTGTTTTGTTGAGCCTTTTTAGCTGAGAAACCAGCTACAGTGACCGCTCCTGCGATGCTGAGTGATCGCAAGCCGGCACGTGTCAGCGTCCTAGGACCTACGCGCAGTGCCAATACCACTGTTGTTAATTTCGCAAACAGCTTTTCTAGCTGGGACACCGCACCAGTGAATGCTCCCCGATCACGAACCGGCGCTTTATTGCTACGATACCGCCAAACCACGTTCGAACTGGCCATGGTGAGGACGTTTGCTCGATTCGTTCTGCAGTTGCTCCTGCCAAAACCAGTTCAAACGTATCAAAGTGCCGCTTCGCGGCCCTCTCACGCTGTGCTGCAGCTCTGCCTTCCCGCAAACGGCTGCTTCCAGCATCACCGCCGGGTCTTTTCTAACTCACGATCCGATCCGATGATGCATTTCAGTCCTTCCACTCTTTTAAGCAAAGGAGAGATGGCTGAGGGAACCAGTGGTCTTCTGCAGTACGTGCAGCTTAAGTGGCCTGGAACTACCGCCCCTTGTGCTGAGGGAACCAGTGGTCTCCTGCAGTACGTGCAGGTTAAGTGGCCTGGAACTACCATCCCTTGTCCGCGCAGAAGATCGGGAACACTTATCACCCTAACGGTATTGGAAAGTTTCACGCGCACGTACCAGGTTCGCAGTTGAGATGGACTCTGTGGTCTTGTCTGTGCATGCATTCCGGACGAGAAAAAGCCGGTCTTGAGCATGACATCGTGGGACAAAAGACGATCTTCGCTTTACTAGACACAGCCAGTGAAGACATCAATTTGTCTATCCGGAGACAAGTAAGTTTCTGCAGTTTCAAGTCTACCATCAGTAGCTCGTCGACCGCACAGGACTGCCTTCAGGCTAGTCTGATACTTGCCGTCGTCTCAGGGAAGACTTTCCACCGCGGCCAAGCCGACGAGGACCGACCGGCCGAGTACGTGGCGCGGGCGCGCCGAAGCTTCGGCTTGCATCGTCCTGCACGCCGGCACAGGATGCCCTTCAAGCACCCACATCGTGTCCAACGCTTAGCTTCATCATGTTCTCTATCCGGAGCCAAGTACATCCCCGCAGTTTCAAGTTTACCCACGCAGGAAGAGAAATCAGACAGGAGGTGGGGCAAGCAAACTAAGCAAGCAAGCAAATAGCGCAAAGGTCGCCAGTCAGAACGACGAAAAACTCGTCGATAAGGACTGCCTCCGGGCTGGTCTGATACTTGCCGTCGTTTCGGGGAGGGGAGAAAGACGGAAGAAGATCACATGGGGCGGCAACCTGCGCGCTCGCAATGAACCGCGTTGCGCGGCTGCGGCCGCTGTTCGGCGGCGAGCCCCCGTGCGGCGTGCCGCTCGGGTGCGCGAAGCTGCTGATCTTCGCGGCCTTCGTCCTCTTCGTCGTCTGCTGCGCCCTCCTCGTGCACGTTTTCCACCGCGGCCAAGCCGACGAGGACCGGCCGGCCGAGTACGTGGCGCGGGTCTCCGAAGCCACGGCTTGCATCGTCCTGCACACCGGCACAGGATGCCCTTTAAGCGCCTGCCCCGACACCGACGAGACCTCGTGGGTCCAGGTTCGATACGCGGTCGACGGCATCGTGAACAACGGCTTCGCGTACTCCACCCTCGATCCCTCCTTCCCCGGCAACCGCGCCTTGGCGGCCCGATTTCTCGAGCTTTTCGGCACCATCGGATCCAGCGCGCCTTGCTGGACGGACCCGGGGGACCCGAAAACGGTCCGCCTTTGGTCGGAGTCGGAGGTCGCGTTTTGCTACAGCTGCCCGATGTTCGTGGTGTCGTTGGCGGTGATCGGGTTGTGCGTGGGGCTGCTCGTCGCGTACTTCGCGACGCACGTTCGGTTCGTGCCGCCGGAGTCGCAAACGATCGACTACAGGCACCTCAACCGAAAGGAGAGTCCGAAGAGCAACAACTCCAGCTCCAGCTTCCCGACCTTCCACCACCCGAAGACGACGTTTGCCTCTCCTCCTTGCGCGTCACCGGTCGGCTTCTGCGAGTCCACGCAGTCCAACCACGCGTCCTTCGCCTTTCCCCAGCCGCGTGTGCTCGGCACTTCTTTCTCGCAGGTTCCTTCCTTCGCCGTCGTCGAGCCCGGCACCCCCCCGCAGACGCCGCCGCCCCGCCGTGCCGCTGGGTTCAGCCCGAGGCTGAACCCGCTGCACGTCGCAGCCCGGCCGGAGTCTGCTGCGTCCGGGCAGAGCCCCAGAAGGCGGATGCCCCACTTCAGACCGCTCGCCGTCTCCCCGGTGCCCCAAAGTGGCGGGAAAGGGGGGTCGGGCGGGAAAGGGGGGAAGGATCCCAGCGGATTGAACGCAACAGCTTCCGCTCCGCTGCCGTCTGGCATGCCCCAGCGGGCTGGCCGAGGCCCTGGCGTGCAAGGTCAGCTGGGTGCCGCAGCTGAGGGCGGGCCGGCAGGTCGCACGGCGAGCTCTGCTGAACGCATGGTGGGGCAGGCGCCGTTCACGCAAGCCTTCTACCCGACGCTGTCTTCCCCGCTGCCGACGCCGGCGGTGACGCCCATCGCCGGGCGGTCGCCGGCCTCGCAGCCTCTTTGAAGCTATTCTAGAGGAATGCGTGAGTTACTCAGGGCACATCGGATATATCGGGCCACGATTAGTTTTGGTGAACGGCCACTTCCAAAAATTCACACCCAGATCCCGTGTCTCCAACCGGGTCTGTATGAGTCCGAATGGACCGGCGGGCGGAACGCACTGAGGAGCCTTGTTGTTCCGAGGGTCTGAGCCTTATGGCCGGTTCCTACGGTTATCTCCTGGTTCGGTTCCGCTCGAAATAGTCACAGCTTCAACAGCACACGCACAACGCTGCCGACAGAAGATCACAGGTTCTGCGCCGTTTCGGAGCGAACCCGTTTACGCAAGCCTTCTACCCGACGCTGTCTTCCCCGCTGCCGACGCACCCATCGCCGGGCGGTTGGAAGGGCTTCCCCGCTGCCGACGCCGGTCGCCGGCCTCGCAGCCTCTTTGAAGCTGGTGTATTCACAGCTTCAACAGCAAGCACAACGCTGCCGACAGATTGAAGGTCACAGGTTCTGCGCCGTTTCGGAGCGAACCCTGGGCCAAAGGAACATCGAATAGCTGGGCATGGCAGACACCGTTTATGCAAGCCTTCTACCCGATGCTGTCTTCCCCGCTGCCGACGCACCCATCGCCGGGCGGTTGGAAGAGCTTCCCCGCTGCCGACGCCGGTCGCCGGCCTCGCAACCTCTTTGAAGCTGGTGTATTCACAGCTTCAACAGCACGCACAACGCTGCCGACAGATTGAAGGTCACAGGTTCTGCGCCGTTTCGCAGCGAACCCCGGACCAAAGGAACATCGAATAGCTGGGCATCGTCGGCGGGCCGGCGAGTCAGACGGGACGCTGTCTTCCCCGCTGCCGACGCACCCATCGCCGGGCGGTTGGAAGGGCTTCCCCGCTGCCGAGGCCGGTCGCCGGCCTGCAGCCTCTTTGAAGCTGGTGTATTCACAGCTTCAACAGCACGCAGCCGATAGATTGAAGGTCACAGGTTCTGCGCCGTTTCGGAGCGAAACCCTGGCTGGCCAACGGCACACCGAACACCGGGGTATTGTCGATGAGCGGGAGGGGCCGGCAAGTCGGACGGCGAGTTCTGTCGTCATCCCTCGTCTTCGTCTTGCCGGCGCCCATGCCTTCGTTGCTGGTGACGGTGTCATTGGCGGGGTCGGCATAGACCGCAGCAGTTTGGGTTAGAATGCACATAATCTGTGGCGACAGTCTGCACAGCAGCCGGCAATTCCATGCAGTTCCAGGGGATAGGGGTAGTCACGGTTTCGGCGCTGTTTCCGTATGCGGATCGTGAATCTGCTGCATGCACAACAGACAGCATGCACAACCGTGTGCCGACGGATGAATGTCACGCGCCGAGCTGGGCATCGTTGATGAGTCGTCGTTGAGCCGGGAGCCGCCTTCGCCCTTCATTTAAGCCTTCTTGGCCGCCTCTGCTGCCAACAGGATATACACGGGCAAACCGAAACTGATCAGGTTTCGGTACTTTGCCGCACTTTCCGAGCAGGCAATGGACTGCACACAGGTGTGACGATGCTCGGTGTTGTTGCCGTCGGTACCGTATTAGACCGGTCTAACCTCCACAGCATAGTAATGGGTGCCACCAAGGGCGAGCCGGTGGGCTGGTGATCAACGGCACCCAAGCCTTTCTGCTCGACTCTATCATCCGCTGCACGTGATACGTTTGTTCTTGTACCAAACACGAGGGAGCCTGGAAACCTGGCACCTTGCCGCATTCCTCCGTCTCGTCCCTATTAGAGGCTGCATAGAGGGCTGAACACCCGCTAGCGCAACACAGTCGAAATTGCTGTCTCTCGCTGCTTTTGGCAGTTCGACAACTACTACCTGTTGCTGCATATCAAGTTTCCAAACTACTAATCCTACTCCTCCGGTATACAGAATCCAATCCGGCTCAAACCTCCTTCTTCTGGTTTCTTCCGTAAATGACGCACATTCAATCAATCCGTTGACATCTAGCCCGAGCAGAGAACTGCGCCGTGAGCAGACTAACGTCGAAGCCGCGACACATTCTCTCCTCGTAACCGAAGCTTGGGTCAGTTTAAGACAAGAAAAGAGAGTTCTAGTGATTTTGCAGAGGCCTTGCCTTGGCTTTATTCGAACCAGCTGCTCGCCAGCAAGAACACGATATAATCGGTAGCTCAGGTCTGCGCATCGTGTCTGAATATACGAAACCTGTTCCGAGATACCTCTTCGAGAGGAGAGCTTGCGACCCGCCGCCCCTGGTAGTGGGTATGTTTGGTGGTTGCCCCTTTTTAAACAACGAAGAGCGAGTTCTGGTGTAGCTGCGAACTTCTCACTTTAGGGTTTGCCAAGGGGTTAGATTTGTTGCGAGTGCCTACCACAGGCCTTACTGAACGTTAGAACGCTCGTACTTTGAGCAGCTTCCCTCATGACATTGAAGACAGCTAGCCGCAGGGAAGCGAACCAGAGTATCAAACCTATTTAAGTATTGAGGTTTGCGTGTTTACAGTCTCATGATGCGACCGTGGACTAAGTTGGACAGACGAGACAATTCAACAGCAACAATTAGTGGCAGGACTGAATTGTTCAAGAAGGTGTAAGCGTTCAACAAGATGATTGATGATCCCCTCCAGCCTCTGTCGAAAGAAGAACCGCGCGCGGCGCCTCGGGGAGCAGGAGAAGTGGCAGCTCAGAGAAGATTGTGCAAGATCTGGCTAACTCGAAAAAACACCCGCGTCCGCTGCGTTCTGCGGAGTTTACTCTGCAGATTGCCATCGTGAAAAGAAGACAAGGCAGGCGTTCTAGCCTCACACAAAGGCGGTCCATCATCAAGAGTCTAGTTTGTCAGGCGGCTGTACGTGGCTCGTCACAGCCAGGACCCATGCTACGAGAGCACAGGCAAATCCGTCTCGCGCAATCAGTTACAAAACACAGTACTCGTAACTGCACCGTGGCTTAAAGGAACACGGTACAGATGGGACCAGAGCGGTGCTGAGCGCAAAATCATTCCCACGCTCTTGCAATCCCTCCACATCCGAAAGAAGACCAGAACATTCCTTGGCACGGCACAGGTGGCGTCTTGACTTACAAAAGAAACATAGCATCGACTCGCCGCAGCGTGCCAAAGTGAAGCATCTCGCCAATATTCCTCAACCAATCTTTGCGCTTTGCTGTGTTCTCCCAACGTGTACACAGCACGCTAGATGCGTCGTGCGTCAAGAAAACCTTCCTCGAAATAGTGCGCGCAGCAACACTGTCTTTCAGAATTTCACTACCCTCCTTTTTGTGGCCTGTTTGGTGCCCGCGTTGCTGTCGACCAAGAATCGTTATTGTCGAGACGCGCCGTCCAGCACGCTCAAGCGCAGCGAGCCGAAGGTGCACCTACTCCACCAGCGTTACCAAAACCGTACGGCAATTGTGCTGCGGTTAGGGTCTGGCTGGTTGAACCCACGGAGCGACCTGCTCTGGGCCGTTACTAGCGAACAAGTGCCCGTGCAGAGAGCTACAGAGTGGAAACAGCCTTGACGAAACTTTGCGGACGTTGGCAAATCATGGGCGACGCGTAGCTTTGCAGCCGTGAAGTGCGTGTGCGAACGGGTTTGCCACCAAGAGCCCGACCACACCTAACATTTACATACCAAGCTGAATCGCACAACAAGAATGGTCGAAAGACACCAGCCAGGTATTGTCGGAAAACACAAAAAAAACGAAGGTTGCAACGAAAAGTAAGACAGAAAACACAAGCGAATTGCTCTCTCACAAATAACGCTAAAAACAAAAACACTAAAAAAGCATAAAGCAAACCAAGAGGAGAGCAGTCTGCAAAAACAAAGGAAAAAGAGGAGCACCGGCTCTCAACACAAGGAACAGCAAGACGAAATAAAAAAAGCAGCAACACAAAACAAGAAATAGAAACGGTAGGACGGGAAAAAAAAAAAAAAAAAAAAAAAAAAAAAAAAAACAGCAACGCAAAACAAGAAGTAAAGTCATTCTGCTCGGGATTGTCGGATAACACACAGAACAAGCAGCCGATGCCGCAAACTGAATGCAGGGTGCTCAACTCGCTCTGTACTATGGGGCAAACGGACAGGTCACTGAGCGAGGAAGAAGCCATGATGGCTAAGCAGTTCTGCATGAACCGAGTACGCACAGTGTACCGACAGATCAGCCAAGCGCCTCCTGAGTCCCCTGAGAACTCCTCGTATGACTCATCGCCGATGAGCTCATCCATCAGCACGGTAGATAACTCCGTGAACTTGAAGCTCCTCCTCCGAGACCCGCAATGGAAGCTGTGATGCAGGTTCACACCGGGTATGAACACAATAGCTTCTTGTTTATTCACTTCCAACACTGCAGTATCAGCCAGTCACCCACGATCCTGAGATAGGATTGCCACGTCGCCTGAGTCAAGAAGACTTGTACTAGTTGAAAGTAAATCAAACACGGCCACAACGAAAGCCGCCATGCCATATCCCGTAAACCGTCCGCCGGGATGCACAGCCCCCCCCCCCCCCCTGAAGACAGCTCTTTCGCTGAGGGGGTACTGTGCCTCGAACCTTAAATAAGAAACATGAATTGCCGAGTCACCCGGAGACTTAACATGTTCCCGCGTGACCCAAACAGTGCACACCCAACACAGGCACATGGCTGAGGCCAAATCCATTCAAGAAGTCCAAACTCACAAGACGCCGTCGCGCGACGACACGAACTTGGATGACGGCAACGTACCGCCAATCAGCAGCCCCATACTACGTCCACTCACAATCGGAGCCCTGAAGGGCGTATAAAACCGTGCTGCCGACCAAACAACACCAGCAAAAATAATTTGGCTTGTATACTAAGATCGAGGTGGACCAAAACCCAGATTACCTTCCGTTCAAGACTTCAAGGAAGTTGAGGTTGACGTTTTACGAGAGCGGTAACAACTTCGCATGGTGGATGGAACTCGAGGTGGGGTCAGTGGGCGATACCCGAACATAAACGGGCAGCTGCCACAACATTGCATGTTCTTCGGGGGCTCTGCGGTGGGGGTTCAAAAAACGTAGCACATGGGACGGAACCTGCAAATCTGAAGAGAAATGAAGCTAATTCCCTACCAGAAATTGCAATACAAGAAAAGAACAAAATCACCAAGAACCCCATCTTACGATACGCGTAGGATACGATGCTAAAAAAAACTGAAACAGTGGTCACCCGGAGGCTTTAACCCCCCAGATCCCTAAGCGAACTTACATTCTAGTATAGCATACATGCAAATATAACACATGGCCCACGGTTCTGAGGGCCAGACTCATGCAAAAGGGAAGAAACTCCACGAAAAGGTCAACGAACAAACTGGGCCGCAACAAGAAACTGCCCAGTGCACTTAAACAACTGCGTTCGAGAAAGGATTAAGAAGAACAGCAAACTCGAGAAAGTTTTTCCCAGATGTTGAAGACTGGAATACACAGTCTGAACATTTACCAAAAATGCGCGTGCTCCGTAACCCCTTTAGGCGCATCAGGCGCACCTGGGATTTGCCACCCAATTCGAAAAGTTAGTTCGCTGCGCCCCATTGCAGCAGATATTTGAATGTCACCTCGGCAAACCTCCACTTCAATTTCCGGACTGAACTGAGTCCGAAGTGAAGATTGCCGAAGTGAAGATTTAATGTACAATATAATTGTCGCTGCTGGTCTCGCCACTTTGCTGCGGTCCTCGGAGATACGGGTCCCTGCGCTCACACTCGCCTCTCTCTCTTTCTCTCTTTCTCTCTCTCTCTCTCTCTCTCTCTCTCTCTCTCTCTCTCTCTCGCAATCACGACACAAAGAGATCGCAGGATATCCTACAAAAGGTCGGTCTTTCGTTGCCTTAGTGTTTGTCCTATGTTTGAGCTGTGAGAGTGCCCGCCTTGGTCCCCCAGAGTAGGAAGCCGGAATGCATCCCGCCTAAACGGTACCCATGCCAGATCCCAGAGAGTCTCTCGTTGCCTCAGCGTTGCTGCCCTTTGACTGAGTGAACCGATGCCTCTCGTCTCTAGAGTTTCACCGGACACTCAAGCTTTTGTTGCGCTAGCGGGGAGCTGTCGACAAGCATGGATTGGAGACTTCTTCGTGTGAATTCTTCCATGGGCTGCGATGAAAGCGCAGCAGTGAAACGCAAGGCAGGCTGGCGTACTCATCTAAACGTACACAACTACGGTACTACCTGTGTCAATAGCCCGCATCACGATATCTCGTGATGTTCTCATTCGACGAGTTGATGCCGCCCATCCAAACCGCTTAGAAAGAGTTTTTGTACGCGTAATTGCATTTCCCAAGCAGCGTCAAGGACCGAACAAGGTTGTGTTGTTTGTCCCCTCTCTAGCCTTCGTCGAAAGAAGCACCGGGCGACCCGCTGCTGGGACCTCTGATCCCGGAAAAGTCCCTGCCGAACGTAGCTAAAGCAAATGGAGCCTAACGTCCTTTGCCGGTGTTGAAGTCCGGCCGCATTACTTACGGCATCCCTCTGTTTTGGCCCTCTGCTTCCGTTCGCAACAGGGATCAGCGACGAGTGGTCCTACACACCGCAGTAAGAGCAGCACTGGACGCTCTGGACTGGACCACCTTCCCTCCATGCGAGCTCCGGAAAACCTTCCTGCAGGGACTTTGCACAAGTGAACGCGAGCGAGTACCCACGCTTGAAATCAATAAATGAGAAAGAAGCATAACGCTAAAGTGTATGATTTCCCGGGGAGGGGGTCAAAAAAAAAAAGGGGTCGAAATCCACCAATCTGTGCCCATGTGGGGGATCGTTGGAAGCCGACGAGGGCTGTTCCAATCGAATACCAGCCCAGCGCCGCGTGGGTGCGAGCTTCAGAGATTGTGGCACGCAATCTGGAAGCCCAGATGGTGCTGCCGAGTTGATAAGGGAACCGGGTTCATACCGAGCGGTTCACCCTTTCCGAAGTGCACTATCTATCGGCCGTTTCCTCCTGATCTATCAGGGCCTAATTTGGGCGAATTCAGAAGATACTACTAAACCTGCTGTTGTAGAAAGTACTCGAGGCAACCGCCACGTAGACTGTCCAAATCCAGCAACCCACAAATGTACAATAATGTACACTAAAAGTACAACAACTCTTGGTCGGCGGGGGAAATACGATAATGTACAATAATCCATTCGTTTCACAACCCTGATAAACAGTAAACGTTTACCGTTTACTGCAGTCACTGCCCCAGGAGGTGGCGACTCGCACCAGACTCGTCTTCACTCGCCCTGACACTCGCCCTTCACCTGCCCTCAGTACCGTGGGCGCAAAAGCGTGTTCTCGGCCAGAGTACGCTCGTGCAACCACAATTTTGACGGATGCATCAAAGTTCTATCAGCGGCACAAGCATGGTCCCGGCCAGAACACGCTTGTGTATCCAGTATTCTGCCGACCTGTGAGCGGCACAAGCGTGTTCGGCCAGAATACGCTTGTGCAACCACAATTTGGACGGACGCATAAAAGCTCTATCAGCGGCACACGCATGGTCTCGGCCAGAACAACGCTTGTGTATCCAGTTTTCTGCCGGTTTGTGAGCGGCACAAGCGTGTTCGGCCAGAACATGCTTGTGCCGCGCATTAGACGGGAGCTCCAAAGTTCTGTCGCTTTGCGGGGCGGCACAAGCGTGTTCTCGGCCAGAACAAGCTTGCGCAATCACAATTTGGACGGACACATCAACTGTCACTTTGCGGCGGCACAAGCGTGTTCGGCCAGAACGTGTTTGTGCGGCAAATTGAACGGGAAAGTTCTGTCACTTTGCGGGCGGAAGCGTGTACTGTCCTCAACGTTTACTAGCTATTCACTGCCTACGGGTGAGGTCGGGTTTCGTGGAAAGTGTCTACCAAATTATTTGCTGTGCGCCCCCCTCCAAGCGTTCAACGAAAAGCCGTACTGCCACTACCGCAGATGAGTAGTACCTTAATGTAATTTTTGCGACGATGGTCACCCGGAAACTTTAGAGTTATTGTTTTGTGCAACAATCATCTTTGACAGGGCCACGGCTCGCTCCGCGCCCACGGCGCAACGACTTGCGCCCGCCGTAGTAGTACGGGATAGTAGTGGGGCGACCGGATACTCCTCGGAGAGATGGTCCCTGCACTCTAACTCGTCTCTCTCTCTCTCTCTCTCTCTCTCTCTCTCTCTCTCTCTCTCTCTCTCTCTCTCGGAAATGTCAGCGCGGTAGCGATGACAGCGAGAACACATATAGGTGGGAGGGGAGAGGCCCTGGGACTGCTAAGGCGTGACAACCCCGCCCCTGTCCCTCCCAGGGAGCCACCCCGAAACTAGCCTGCCCACCTGACGGTGGGGGCCCACCTGACGGTGGAGGCCCACACCCTTTGACTTGTTTTGATGTGTTCTCTCTCTCTCTCTCTCTCTCTCTCTCTCTCTCTCTCTCTCTCTCTCTCTCTCTCTCTCTCTCTCTCTCTCTCTCTCTCTCTCTCTCTCTCTCTCTCTCTCTCTCTCTCTCTCTCTCTCTCTGAACTTCTTACCTCGGGCTTATTTCGGACCGGCCGCGTTGCTGCCCTCAAACCTCGCACTCGTGTGCTTGCTAACAAGAAAGATAAACGGCAAACCAAGCTAGACCACTAAACTGCACTACTTGTGCCACGAAAGATACAAATCCCGATACTCTCTCTCTCTCTCTCTCTCTCTCTTGTTTTTCGTACACCGGCCTACTATCGAGAACAATAAACCCGTCTCTCTCTCTGCGAGTGAAAGTTCGCATAGGGATCCGTTCTTGAGAAAACGATACTAATCCGTTCGTGGGCCCAAATCGGAACCGGGTTAGCATCGGAACAGGACCGAATCGCAATCCTAAGGACTAACTGTTGAGCTCTTGGGTTCGCGAACAAGCCCAGACCGAGAACGAGGTACACACAGTACCACGGTAAAAAAAGAATTGCCGGAAACACAAAAAAGAGAGATCCACTTACAAAGGGCTTACCTTGCCTTATCTTTTTTACATAAGCGCCAGCTTGAAAGGAAATGCTCGACGATGCTGCCCGACAAAGAACAGAAGGGATCCCAAGTGCTGTAACTACCGAACCACGTGTTGAACGGACGTGAGGTCATGCGGGTCTACCCCTACACGACAAATCACACAAACACAACAGGTCTGGTGTAAGCGAAGAACAAATCAGATTGTGTTTGTATTGTATTTGCCCCTTACATTTCCCCCCTTCCATTCGGAGTCGAAGCAGCTACGTCGAGTATTTCTTCTTTTTCACTATTTTTCTTGCAGCAGACTTAACAGCAAAGTAATCTCGCCCACGCACTCTCCTCTACAGAACACCCGAAGAGGAGAGCGAGGTTAAACTTCTTTTCATCGCCGTTCTGAGGTCCCCGCCTGGCCAAGGTCATCCGCTGACAACAACCCGCAGAAGAGTGAAACACGACACTTTTAACGACAGCGCCAGTCGTTATGCAAAGGGAGGCATTAGGCTTCCTTGGTAACCGGTGATTCTCAGTCAACAGGTGGTCAAGACGTGCTCTCGGGAAGAGAATACTTTTTGTTTCCTCGCTCGACTGAGTGCCGCTTCTGCTAAACACCTTCTAGGACCCGCCTGGTCCTAAGTCGTCTGGCAGCAATCTCGAACAACCAACAATGCTGACAACCTACCAATACACTTTCCGTGGACTATACCAGTCCTGAAGCAGGCGTGCTTCGAATCTATGCTTCTTCTCTTGGATCAATCCTTGGTGGGTCGCTTTTTGTCCACGCTCTCTGTAAGTAGACCCGTGAGTCTTTTGCCCTTGACAAGGATTCCGTGATCCTTCGTCGCCGGTTGGATTATATATACTTGCCGCTTGCCAAAATAATTCACCATCTCCTCAGGCTCCTGGAAGGCTAGACTGACAACAACCGCCTTTGTCGGGAGAGGGGGAATAATCCCCCCCCAGGCCACCAACTACGGGCCTGGGCAGAGTGTACATCCGAAGCGGGGTGCTTATTTGTTGCAACACTTGTGCTTCCTTTTCGACTGGATGTGCCCCGCAAGCCAGACAACCAAGCAAGCCAGCGTGCCAACTGGACTTTTCTTCGCGACTTTTCTTACGAGGGTCCAAAGAATATCAACTTCCCAATTACCATTTAGAACACGAGTTCTTCCTTCTCTCCCGAAAAAGCGCTCCCCAACCTTCTCCTTTCATCAAATAGGTGTCACGACAAGATTTGGCAACCGCTGCTTAACGCATCAAATAGGTGTCACGACAAGTTTTGGCAACCGCTGCTTAACAAGTGCTCGCCTGCCTTTGTGGCACTTGCACTTTACACCACTCAATGCTGAAGAAATGCGGAGCAGAACAACCACGTTTTTCTCCAGGTGCTACCCTTGCCGCCCATTCCCACACCACAGTGGAAAATCAGAAAAAAGATCTGTTTCCCCTGTGCGTGTCGAAAGGCTTCGGAAAAAAAGAGACTCTCTGACACATGTGTTCGTTGGCAGTGCTTATCCTGTGTTGAGAAGTTTTTCCAAAAACGTTGGGAGATTTTGCAAAAAAAGCCGAAAATCCAATCCTTTCACTTCACAAAGTCAAAAGTCCAATTCCAACATTTTTAAAGCCGAAAGTCCAGTTACGGGAGTGAACGCGCTTGCCCCCGGGTTGCGGCGGACGTAGGTTCCGTCGACACTCACGAAGTGGCTGAGTCGAGAAACCCAGATGTCGCATCACACCTGACAGCGCTTTTGTGTATGTCAGCTGTGTTTGGACTGCCACCTTGTTGCCACGACAACCAAAAGGGACAAAGTATGTAATGGTAATGTGTACCCTGTGGATTGTTGCGGTCTCTGCCAAGCTCTGCTGTTAAGTATTCTTTTCGGCCCCTTTCGTCCTGGACGAAGGAGTGGGTGGCGGGCGAGTCGCGATTCGCGCCGGGCCACACGTGATGGCTGCCTGCCCCCGAAAGTTCGTTTCGCCAGTTGCTAAGAAAAGTGTTGGAATTAGATTTAGATTTGGTATACACTTTCACTTAGTATAAGCAGTGCCCGGTGGCGGTTGGTTACGAGCCACACCTGACCCCCTTTTTTTTATTTGACGAAGGAAGAATGCGGTAAACATCGAAGCCAGAAAGTTGTGATAGCACCGAACCACAGGACCGAAAGTCCCCGTCCAAAGGACCCACTGATGAGCTCCAACTCGAATTGATGCGTTCACGAGCGAACCCGAGACGAAAAGCCAGGCACCGGGATCTTCCTGACGAGCACGCAACCCGGTGAACATAACCAAGAGTCGAAGATTAGCGTCGAAACTTCCTGGCTTTTCACGCCGTCGCAGAACGACCACACCCTACCCAATCCCAAACGGAGTAACACATCACCCGAAACGAGCGGCACCCTCTCACTTTTCTCAACCCCCTCCTGGCTCCATCTACGGTCAATCGGAGGCTTTAGAATACCGACCTGCTAGAAAAACGAAAATGAAAGCGAGAATGTGGGGTAAGCCCTGATTATTAGATTCACGGTTAAACGAAGCTAGCGCACAAGGTTTGCCTGATCTCGCACCTACTTTCCGATACCAAATAGATGCTCTATTCAAACTCGGAAAAGGTCGCGTTGGCAGAAACGGTGAAGATGATAATTGTCACAGGGTTGGTGAAATGAAAGCGAGAATGTGGAATAAAAATCCCTGGACGTGAAACTCAATGAGCTGAGATCCCGCTGCCTCCGGGTCTCGCAAAAAAGAAAACAGCGCTATCAGGAGCGCAAATACAAAACTTTCGAGGTAAGGAACCTCATGCAACACAGAACGGGGTCCGGGGCGGCCGGATACCCCGCCTGTATGGATCCCGTGTCCAGACGTCTGCCAGTTGTTCAGCAGTCGGGACCCATACAGTCTCGAGGATACACTGGTGTTCCTCCAAGACGTCGCGCACCTGGCACAGGATGAGGTTCCCGAGCTCGGTCTTCGACTTCCAGTTCTTCAGGCAGTTGACGGCGGGCAAGTTGTCGACAAATATTCTGATTGTCGACAGCGGAGACCGCGAAGCCGCATACGCAACCGCAAACTTCGCCGCCGTAAGCTCGGCGAAGAAGATGTGCTGCGGTGCATCCCTCCATGGGCCCCACATCGCCATGGAACCCACTAGCCAGGCCCATCCCTGCATGCTGGCGTCGGACCACGCCTCCACGAGGGTGTCCCGCTGCTTCGAGTCGAAAACGACCCATCGATTGCCCGACAGGCGCCGCCTCACCCCAGCCAGGAACGGAAGAACGTCGTCGCTCACGCGGACCAGCGACTCCCAGCCCAGGGAACCGGTCAGGACTTGGTGCGCCAGGGTCCCCATCCAGGCAAGCACCGGGCTCACTCTGCAGAGTGGCGTGCCCCACACCGTCCATGCCCAAATGGCGGTTCCGACGACCTTCCAAACGCCACGCAAAGTCATCTGCATCGAACCGACCGAGCAAAAGAGGAGGTGCGCCTTCCTCGCCCACTCCTGCTTCAGTCGGTACCTCTTCGCCGCGAGGTCAAACTCGACCCCCAAGACAACCGGCGTCGAGCTGGGCTCGAGGACGGACTTCTCGTCGTTGACCGTCATGCGCACCTGGCGGGCGCGTCGCAGGACTCGGTCGCGCACTGCGCGAAGCGCGTCCGGACAGTCACCGACGAGGGCCCAGTCGTCGTACCAGACGACCCTGTCGTCCTTCGCAGGCTCCGTGACGACGAGTGCGGAGTCCTGCGCAATCACCGGCGAGTACGACCAGCCCATCGTCAGACGGCGCCACCGATACAGGGCCACGCCCCCGTCCGGCCTCTTCGTTCGAAGCCCGAAGAATGCCGACGTCGACCGTCCTACTGGGAATTGGAAAAAGTAGGACTTCAGGTCAACTACGACTGCGTGTGACTTCGACATCATCTTCTTGATGACCTCGTCGACACGCAAGAGGCTGAACTTCGGCGGGGGCTCCATCAGCTCGTTCAGCGGGCGGCCGTCGACGATGGCGCGCGAGTGCTGCTCGCCCTTCTCGACGGCGAATGCCGGCAGGACGCACTTCAGCGGCTGCGACCGAGGAACCCGCTCCACAAACCCGACACCTTCCAGCGTCACCGCATGCCGGGCAAATGCGTCGCTCTTCCGACCCGGCAGGACAGGCACTTCCAACAACTTCCGACGGAAGGAGTGTCCGTCCGTCAGGAGGTCGAGCAGGCCGTGCAAGCGGGCCCCGGGGCCAGCTAGGCTCCGGAGGCCGCGGAGATCGATCGGCGGCACAGCCGTGACGTCGAGCGGCCTCGTCGATCTCGGGGCACCGATTCCCGGAGTGAGGCCCCTCGTCTCCGGTGGCAGGTAGCCGAGGGGAACTGCGGTCGGGGGGTCGTAGAAGTGGGGGTGGAGCCGCAGGAAAAGCTGCCTCCCCCTGAGCAGTCTCGACCTTCGCGACTTCAACCCCCTGACCTGCCGAGGCAAAAAGCCGGCGTCGGGCAAGGGTTTCTGTCGCGTTGGGAAACGACTGTCGCAGAAGGAGGGGCGAGCTGGGTGGTGCCCGGGAGCATTGGTCGGTGCGCTTCCCGGGTCTTCCTGCTTTCCGCCATCGTCAGCAGGCGACGAGAGCAGAGCAGTCGTCATGCTCCCGCCAGGTCCTTCAAGTTCGGAGTCGGCTGGGGGGGACCAGCCCCCAGGCGACCGTTCCAAGCCGGTCCTCAGCAGCGACCGGTCCTTCCTTCCTTTCCCGCAAGAGGAGGGGCGTGCATCGTCTCCCCGGGCTCGCACGGGTTCCACATGCGCCACTCCCGCGTGGCCCCGTCCGCCGCTTCCTCAGCAGCCGCCCAGTCAGGATCCATCACCCGTCGACGGTTCAGCGCGGCCCGGCGCGTGCGGCTATCCTTGCGGATCGGCATTATTACTTGGGGAGAATGGGAATAAAATGAAAGCGAGAATGTGGGGTAAGCCCTGATTATTAGATTCACGGTTAAACGAAGCTAGCGCACAAGGTTTGCCTGATCTCGCACCTACTTTCCGATACCAAATAGATGCTCTATTCAAACTCTCTCTCTCTCTGAACTTCTTACCTCGGGCTTATTTCGGACCGGCCGCGTTGCTGCCCTCAAACCTCGCACTCGTGTGCTTGCTAACAAGAAAGATAAACGGCAAACCAAGCTAGACCACTAAACTGCACTACTTGTGCCACGAAAGATACAAATCCCGATACTCTCTCTCTCTCTCTCTCTCTCTCTCTCTCTCTCTCTCTCTCTCTCTCTCTCTCTCTCTTGTTTTTCGTACACCGGCCTACTATCGAGAACAATAAACCCGTCTCTCTCTCTGAGAGTGAAAGTTCGCATAGGGATCCGTTCTTGAGAAAACGATACTAATCCGTTCGTGGGCCCAAATCGGAACCGGGTTAGCATCGGAACAGGACCGAATCGCAATCCTAAGGACTAACTGTTGAGCTCTTGGGTTCGCGAACAAGCCCAGAC
Source organism: Diplonema papillatum (assembly GCA_030068145.1). NCBI lineage: Eukaryota > Euglenozoa > Diplonemea > Diplonemida > Diplonemidae > Diplonema > Diplonema papillatum. Next base: position 189,148 of record JAPJBO010000226.1, on the reverse strand, counting down.
CGAGAACGAGGTACACACAGTACCACGGTAAAAAAAGAATTGCCGGAATTTCCGGGAAACACAAAAAAGAGAGATCCACTTACAAAGGGCTTACCTTGCCTTATCTTTTTTACATAAGCGCCAGCTTGAAAGGAAATGCTCGACGATGCTGCCCGACAAAGAACAGAAGGGATCCCAAGTGCTGTAACTACCGAACCACGTGTTGAACGGACGTGAGGTCATGCGGGTCTACCCCTACACGACAAATCACACAAACACAACAGGTCTGGTGTAAGCGAAGAACAAATCAGATTGTGTTTGTATTGTATTTGCCCCTTACATTTCCCCCCTTCCATTCGGAGTCGAAGCAGCTACGTCGAGTATTTCTTCTTTTTCACTATTTTTCTTGCAGCAGACTTAACAGCAAAGTAATCTCGCCCACGCACTCTCCTCTACAGAACACCCGAAGAGGAGAGCGAGGTTAAACTTCTTTTCATCGCCGTTCTGAGGTCCCCGCCTGGCCAAGGTCATCCGCTGACAACAACCCGCAGAAGAGTGAAACACGACACTTTTAACGACAGCGCCAGTCGTTATGCAAAGGGAGGCATTAGGCTTCCTTGGTAACCGGTGATTCTCAGTCAACAGGTGGTCAAGACGTGCTCTCGGGAAGAGAATACTTTTTGTTTCCTCGCTCGACTGAGTGCCGCTTCTGCTAAACACCTTCTAGGACCCGCCTGGTCCTAAGTCGTCTGGCAGCAATCTCGAACAACCAACAATGCTGACAACCTACCAATACACTTTCCGTGGACTATACCAGTCCTGAAGCAGGCGTGCTTCGAATCTATGCTTCTTCTCTTGGATCAATCCTTGGTGGGTCGCTTTTTGTCCACGCTCTCTGTAAGTAGACCCGTGAGTCTTTTGCCCTTGACAAGGATTCCGTGATCCTTCGTCGCCGGTTGGATTATATATACTTGCCGCTTGCCAAAATAATTCACCATCTCCTCAGGCTCCTGGAAGGCTAGACTGACAACAACCGCCTTTGTCGGGAGAGGGGGAATAATCCCCCCCCAGGCCACCAACTACGGGCCTGGGCAGAGTGTACATCCGAAGCGGGGTGCTTATTTGTTGCAACACTTGTGCTTCCTTTTCGACTGGATGTGCCCCGCAAGCCAGACAACCAAGCAAGCCAGCGTGCCAACTGGACTTTTCTTCGCGACTTTTCTTACGAGGGTCCAAAGAATATCAACTTCCCAATTACCATTTAGAACACGAGTTCTTCCTTCTCTCCCGAAAAAGCGCTCCCCAACCTTCTCCTTTCATCAAATAGGTGTCACGACAAGATTTGGCAACCGCTGCTTAACGCATCAAATAGGTGTCACGACAAGTTTTGGCAACCGCTGCTTAACAAGTGCTCGCCTGCCTTTGTGGCACTTGCACTTTACACCACTCAATGCTGAAGAAATGCGGAGCAGAACAACCACGTTTTTCTCCAGGTGCTACCCTTGCCGCCCATTCCCACACCACAGTGGAAAATCAGAAAAAAGATCTGTTTCCCCTGTGCGTGTCGAAAGGCTTCGGAAAAAAAGAGACTCTCTGACACATGTGTTCGTTGGCAGTGCTTATCCTGTGTTGAGAAGTTTTTCCAAAAACGTTGGGAGATTTTGCAAAAAAAGCCGAAAATCCAATCCTTTCACTTCACAAAGTCAAAAGTCCAATTCCAACATTTTTAAAGCCGAAAGTCCAGTTACGGGAGTGAACGCGCTTGCCCCCGGGTTGCGGCGGACGTAGGTTCCGTCGACACTCACGAAGTGGCTGAGTCGAGAAACCCAGATGTCGCATCACACCTGACAGCGCTTTTGTGTATGTCAGCTGTGTTTGGACTGCCACCTTGTTGCCACGACAACCAAAAGGGACAAAGTATGTAATGGTAATGTGTACCCTGTGGATTGTTGCGGTCTCTGCCAAGCTCTGCTGTTAAGTATTCTTTTCGGCCCCTTTCGTCCTGGACGAAGGAGTGGGTGGCGGGCGAGTCGCGATTCGCGCCGGGCCACACGTGATGGCTGCCTGCCCCCGAAAGTTCGTTTCGCCAGTTGCTAAGAAAAGTGTTGGAATTAGATTTAGATTTGGTATACACTTTCACTTAGTATAAGCAGTGCCCGGTGGCGGTTGGTTACGAGCCACACCTGACCCCCTTTTTTTTATTTGACGAAGGAAGAATGCGGTAAACATCGAAGCCAGAAAGTTGTGATAGCACCGAACCACAGGACCGAAAGTCCCCGTCCAAAGGACCCACTGATGAGCTCCAACTCGAATTGATGCGTTCACGAGCGAACCCGAGACGAAAAGCCAGGCACCGGGATCTTCCTGACGAGCACGCAACCCGGTGAACATAACCAAGAGTCGAAGATTAGCGTCGAAACTTCCTGGCTTTTCACGCCGTCGCAGAACGACCACACCCTACCCAATCCCAAACGGAGTAACACATCACCCGAAACGAGCGGCACCCTCTCACTTTTCTCAACCCCCTCCTGGCTCCATCTACGGTCAATCGGAGGCTTTAGAATACCGACCTGCTAGAAAAACGAGGTGCACACATCGGAGTCTTACATTCCCTGCTTCCCTTTTTCCACCTGGGGTTTTCTATTTAGCATTTTTGAAGAAGACTTGATGCTAGCATCAAACATGATAGCATGAGAGGCAATTCCTGTCTAACAGCAAACTTAGATTCCTCCCTCCCTTCCCCAGCCTGAACACGAAACTAAGATTTTCCCCAGACCTGTCACTACTTCTTGGTTGTTGTTGGACCCCCGGGTTCCGACAAAGCAGGTGTGATCTCCAGCTTAAGATACTTTGAAGGTGCGGCTCTGGGAGAGTGGGTGGGGGTAGTCCTCACCACCAACCTTCTGAGGGGGTTTCGCCAGCATCAGCGGGGCGTTCTTTCTGTTTATGTCGTCTTCTGTTGCTGGCTCGTGCTGATGCGGGAGGCGTGTCGCCGACCGCCGGCCGGCCGCGCCGTGGCGACCTTGCCGTTGAACCAAACCGTCACTACACCTATCCGAACCGCCCCTAAACGCGTTATGACACGAGCAATACCCTCCATTCGTTTTCTCACACTCCCAACCTCTCCAAGCCCCCACGGTCACTAAAAGACCTAATAATCCGGCCTCTCAAACCACATATATTGCTACTTTCTTTTTCTGTTCAGTACAGTGACTAAAGTCGTACTAAAGTGAACATTTCCGGGACGACGACTGCCATGAAAAGGGAACCGAAGAAACGGCGCCGAAAGATTTATGCCCCGATCGCACCGAGAACGAAATAATCCCATCTTTGGAAGTGTGTGTGGTGTGTGTGTGTGGTGTGTGTGTGTGTGTGTGAAATCTCAGTAATGGGTAACCCCTGAGCGGAGTCTAGCCCAGTTGCGCAATGCACCTACGTTACTGCTGATGCACCAGCCGGCCGCTGGCGGTGGTTGCGACGTACACGGAAATGCAGCCTCGACTGGCATTGGTTTCCTTCTTCGTGATTCGCATGTTGCTGTCTACAGGGTATTCGCCTTCTCGTACATGTGGTGCAGCGCGGGGCGTCATGCTTAGTACATCTTAAGGCCGCTTTGACATGAGTTTACATGTCCGTGCTTCACATGGAGATCCCTAACTCAAGACATACCAGGTGAAAAAGAAGAAGAACAACCTGAAGAGAGGCCTGGAACTCGGCCTGCTCAAAAAAACCCCCGTGTGGATGCGTCAACGCAACAGTTTTTGAAAGGAAAGCGAAAGAGAGAAGGCATATTTCTTTTAGCCACATGCAATGTGTGAGGAAACTGAACTGCCCAAGTAGGACCTTCTGATCATGACCATTTGCCAAATTTGCCACGTCCAGGATTTGGGCTCAGGGTAGTGCGGTCAACGAAAAACATTATGTCGTTCGAACGAACTGATGCGGTCGCCCTCGTAAAGAAGGTGACGGGGGTGGACGTTCCGTCCGCTTTCTTCTTCGAGAGGAGGAATCCGGCTGCCCAACACGTCGATTGGGCGGAACGCGCCGTGGGCCTGAAGGAGCAAGCGCTCAGGGCCCTCCTCGAAGCCGGGGGTTCACCGGCGACAACGCCGCCCCGGAGGGAACGGCCCTGTGGCGTCTCGCCTGAGTCCACACGGCCAGCTCGCCGAACACCTCCGAGCAGGTGGTCGGCGCGTTCCTGGACGGGCGTTTCCCGGAGGAGACCGCCCGGCAGACCGCTGCCCACCGTGCGAGGGGGGTGCAAGGCGCCGAAGCCGTGAGCCTAAATCTGAGGCGCCCAGGAATCCCAGCCTTTCTTACCATCGTTGTCTGTGGCTATTTCTTACCATCGTTGCCCGTGTGGCTAGTGGCATATGTGTGGCCGGTGCTTCTGGGCATGTGTAGCAAGGGGCTTCGTGACCGGTATCGCTGAGGGCTGTGTGACCGGTGTCCGTGGGACCTGCAGCGTCCGACCCGGAGCCACGTCACCACTTCGCCAATGCTCCTTGTTCAGCTCGTGTACGTCGTGCGGAACAGTTGGGTCGTACCCAAGGTCTTAGCCAACGCTTTCGGAACAACCGGCCTGCCTCCTTGGGCCATCCTTGAAGGGTCCAGAGCAACAGTGAACCCCCACTCGGGCGACAAAGAGCGCTTGGGGCATAATTTATCCATTCTGGCTTCTTGCTTTGTTATCAGTAGTGACTACAAATACTGCTGGTGCTGGTGATGGTTGGCTTCAATGGGGGGCGGCAGTGCTGTGAGAGGCACCGCGGTGGGAATGCTGGTCTCACGACACAATGCGGGGGCTGGCACCGGTGCCGCGGTGCTGGCGGTGCTCTCCGGTGCTGGAAAAATAATTTCGGTTTTCACACCCAAAAAGCCCCAAAAAACGAAAAAATGTTTAAACCATAGTTTGGGCCTCGTTCTCGGAATTTTGAGCAGAATTCTTTTGAGTTGCACCCCCCCCCTCCTTCCTGAACAATCCTTCACTAAATCCGCGGTTAAATAACCTGGCCTCAGTGGTGCAAGCACCACGCGCTCTTCAAACCCAAGAAACATTTTCCCCCCACGCTCCCCCATTGAGTCTGGGTCACAGTGGGTGCTTCCCCATTACGACTGGGCCTGATCCTGGCTCCTGGAAGCCGGTCCACAGTACCAGACCTTTTTCGCCGATTTTTTGCTCGAGATCAGCTCCGATGAAGAGATCTGTGGAAAATAGACCCGGGGGCCAAAGAGTTGGTACGTGGTTCGTTGAGCCAGGGACCGGGACGTGGATGCGCGTGAAAATGGAAATCGTGAAAATGAAGTTCCATTTCAGATTTCCTGGTTCAAATGCCTGTGCACGCGAAATTATCAATTCCCGCAGGGCACGTTTTTTTGACTTTTGACCCCGACGAAACAACACTATTGCGCTGGTAGTTTTGACCGTTTTGGCGTGATTCTGTGATGCAAAGTTTTGCATTCCGCGGTGTAGTTTTCATGCCTGGTGCCCTGAACATCGCAAAGCCTCAACCACGCACATACTATGGGTTCCCTGGGTCCATTTTGCACGAATCTCTTCATCGGAGCTGAACGTGAGCATAAAGTTCGACGAGAAAGGTCTGCTACACGGGCCAGCGAAAGAATGTCACCAAACAGGGGATTTATCATTGCAAAACTGGTGGGTTCCATATCCGCCGTAACCCGGTGCCCTTTACCTCGTACGAACCCAAGAAACGCGCACATACTCTTTGGTCGCTGAATCCATTTCTCACGGCTCTCTTCATCGGAGCTGCTCGCGAGCAAAAACTCGTTGAAAAAGGTCTGCCATGGGGTGGTTAAAGTCAAATACCCGACCCCGCACCGGAGAGCACCGGCCGGTGCTCTCCGGTGCCAGCACCGGTGCTGTGGTGCCAGCCCCCACACTGCACGACACAACCCCCTTGCGATGTTGCGGAGCTCATTCTCGCAGGAGCTGTTGTCCGAAGAAGCGGCCATTGCTCACTTTTGGGCACTGCATCCCATGCGGGGCACCACACGACTTGCCACCGTTCGATCTCGCTGGAGTGAAGATCATTTCGCGAGAGGAGCTTATGGGTACTTGTTCATGAACGGCTGCAGCCCGAGGAAGCGAGCTTGCAGTTCACTATGCTGAAGTGAAGATCCTCCCGTTGAAAATTGCGATTTGCCTGTACAGGATCTTCACTTCGGCGGTGTCACCTTGTAGGAGAAGCCTCCCACCGCAGTTTTGGGCACAGCGCTGAACCCCATATTGGGCCCGTTCGATCTCCGCTGCTCATTGCATACTACCAACGAGGCATCTGGCTCCCGCATGCAGCGGCTCGTTGGGTGGTTGCGGGGAACTACAAGGGCATCCGCAATGTCATGGCAACAACTGTTTCGCTTCGGCGCTAATCCAGTTTTTGCGTATGCCAAACTGGCAGCAGAACCAAGTCCGGACCCAGTAGTTGCTTGGGGAAAAGGAAAGATAAAAAGATCCACAAGAGCAAGTAAAAATAAGCAAAGTCGCCAGGCATCAGCACGACGTCAATCGTCGACCGCACAAAAGAAAAGGGTTCAGAAACTGCAAATCTTATACTGTTGTTCCTACAGTAGTTCTGCAGTCCATTGTCATAGTCTTATCAAGATCAAACAAGTAGCATTGACCCATATGCATGTTTGTATGCACATGCATATATTTGCGAACAAGTGCATATACACTGCAGCCCGTAGTTATTCAATTCCTAATTCGTGAAGAACGCCAAATCCGTGAAACGATAATTAGCTCCTTGACTCACAAATTCAGCTTCATGATTTACAGGGCCCGTCCCCCCGACCTCTTTGCGCTAGCAGGGTGTCAGGCACCAGACTCCAGCAAAAATAAACAAACAAATCCCAGAAGCGCCCGTCTGAAAAACAATTAATTCCTTCACGAAATAACTCTTCACGAAATACAGTTCCACAGGATATTACTTGATTAATTACGGACTGGAGTGTATCTGCATATTACTCAAAAATGAAACCCCTCTGTGCTGCAATAGGACAAAGAAGTCCCCCCTTCTCCGTGTGTAGGTCGGGGTATTTAGGGAGAGGGGCGTTCTTGAGCACGGGCACGCACGTACCGAAGACGTGCTGAAGACTGCCGTGGCTCCAGAGTTTTGCACAGGACGAAATCCAGTCTGTCGTGGTTCCTTCTATCCCACAGCCAATCGATAGCAACGACAGGTGCAAATGGACGTACTCAGTGCCGAAGCTCCTAGAGCGGGACCTCAAACCTTAAATACGGGGTACGCAACTGACCTTATACACGGGGGAAGAGGCAAAAATATTGTAAGGAATCCTTAGGAGCTTTCATTCACTTCGGAATTCTCGCTGCACGTTTGTGCCCTCATACGGGGCACAAAGCAGAACTGTTCATTAGATTCGCGGGTAAACACAGTTATCGCACACGGTTTGCCGGATCTCGCATCTATTCGAACTCTCTCGCATAACGCCCCTGCGTGCCCGAACACGGAAAGGAGAGAATCCTCGTGTCGCGCATCTGGCAGCGAATGAGGGTTCCCGAGTCGGGGTTTCGACCTCCAAAGTTTCAGACAGTATACGACAGGCACGTTATCGACACGGGGAACCCAGCGTTCGCGATCGCAAACTGCGCCGCGGAAGAAGATTGTGGCCCACGAAAGCCAGTAAGGACCTGGGGGTAGCACCGGGCTCCCCGCGTGCGCCACGCAGTCCTGATCAAACACGACGTATCCGTATTACGAGAGGCATCGGGTCACTCTGTCAATGGACAAACCCACTGACGCAGAGTCTGACTTTCAACGGAGAAAATGTGTGGAACCACAGGTCACCCTGGGTTTAGTGCCGGGTGTTAAGCAGAGTAGTAGTTGTGTTGTTTTTGTCCGCATATCCAGCCCGCCTTTCCCCTTTGCATTGAGTGGCTATCCCCGGAGCCTTTCTCAGTTCCCAGCACGAGCGACGCACGGCTGTCCGTCGCCGCCTAGTGAACAGACTACGCGTGTGGTCTGAGGGCAAACCCTGCGAGGCAAGCCGTTAAGGATACACTTCAGCCCACTGGGTCAGAGTCGCGCCGCGGCTCAGATCCCGATCTCATAAATTTTAGTACATGCGTCAGCGCAAAAGTCTTTGCGGACGGCGTCCTGCTTCACAGTACCTGGGTATCCTTCCCACCTCAACAGTCGCTACGCTGTTTTTCAAGAACACGCGTATCGAACCCCGTTGGGTGAGAGGCTCTTGATAGTCCGGAGTACTGGAAAGCTACAAGAAATGCCGCCATTGAAGAATCTTGTGCGTTGTTTCATCCTCTCCCTCTCTCTCTCTGCCCACCCCCGGGCTTCCTCTCTCAGTCCCATACATGTTTCCTCTGTTCATGCTCACTCGACTATTCTTCTTTTCTTCCGAAAAAGTAAGAACAGCCCCACGCCGTCTTCTTGTTACTTTGTGCATTTGGTCAGTTAGTGACTTCTCAGCCAGGCATCAAGAGAGACCGATTTCTTGTCAACGGTGACTTTGCCAGCCAGCAAGCAAAGCGCAGGGAAGGGACCTCGTCAGAAGTTCGAGAACCTGCTCTTCTCGTGAGGGAGAAATCGCTCCAACAAGAACGTCACCCCTTATAGGTTGCAACCCATGGTCGCGAGTTTCTGCCGCTCAGCATGCGGCCCTCCGCAGCTTGACTGAAGCGGCATCCTTCAGTTTTTTTCAGCATTACACTTTGGTCTGCCAAAGTGTTGTTTGGTTATCAGGCTACACCACCGAGTCTGGATGCCGGGAGGTTATTTAGCGGACGCAGGTACGACCGGTGCGGGTGGGTGCAGACACGACGGAGGCGAGTACAGAGCACAATTGGAGACGGAGAGCAGTGAGAAGCGGCCCGGCACAGACAGTACACGAAAGAGAAGCCCGCACACCAGAAACGAGTTACGAGCCAGGTGGCCAAAAGAAGGAGACGAACACGACCCAGCGATACGCTAAATAGCCTGGGACAGTGTGATGGACCGGTCTCCTCTCAAGACTCGCACCCTTTGGTAAAACCCTTGTAAGAACGATCTCCGCTACTCGCAGCAGATGGTGTCACTCACTTGCGCCTTCCTCACGAAACAGCAAATCTAGCTGAGACCCCAGTTCTGCATCCCGCTTCGATGGTCCTGCTTGCCAGCAGTGGCCGATTTGGAAGCGACCATGAAAGGGAGACGAAGTTGAAGATGCGGCGCGCCAGTTAGTATAGAAGACTCGTCCATCGAGGAAGTACAACGAAGTTCTACAAACGTTTGCGTTTGCAAAGATCCACGTCAAACGTGAATCAAACGTGAATGAGGCGCTGCATGAGCAAGAATACTAGCCACCAGCAAGTGTTCCGTCACACGCTGCGGCGCCCTGGGGCATGAATACCCTGCCCTCGTGGCTCGCCCGCCGCTTCTCTGCGCAATGGGACGACTCCGCGTAGCAGACCTGATAGCTCCTCCGTGGTATCCAGGTACTACGAGGGCGTATTTGGCGCAAAATAGGTGAGGCTTCTACTGGCGACCAGGGTAAAAGCTTCAGTTTTCCGGCGGCGCTGAGTCTGTGTAGTGTGTTCCAGTTTGCCTTTTCTGCACCAGCTGCACGTGGTCCTGCGCTGCAGGCGCGGAAGCTTAAGGAACGGAGGGGATGTGGAGGGGTTGGGTCGATGTTAGTCGAGCTTTTCTCGCTTGGCGCAGGCTGGTTGGCTCTGGCTGGCTGGGTTGTTGTTGGCGGTGTTCATGTGGCTGCCTTTGTCTTGCTGCCGCCTCGATGTTCGACGGTCTTCGACCTTCTGACTGCGTGCAGAGCCCAAGTTGCCATTCTGCACATTTGTCTGCCGGTAGCTGAAGGCAACGTTCTTGACCACTGCCCGGTTCCCCTTCGAGAAGGCGTCCAGAACCTCTATCCTGGTGGGCTCTCTGCCTCCGAATTCGAGCCTGAGATCCGCCTCTTTGGTGGAACCGTTGTAGGTACGCTGCATCGCACGTCGTTAGGTGAGGTGGCTCTTTCTACGCAACCCCCCGTGCCTCAGATCTCTGCTATGTCCGCAAAACCGCGCACCTCACCAATTTCTTTTTTGACGTTCATTGGTTGGCAACAGTTCGATACAATTCTGTATTGACTACGCGAATATGCTTGTGTTACCCTGCCCCGGATGTAATTTGCTGAAGAAACTCTGCCCACCTTACATATCAGTTACTGTCGGTTGCCTGGCGTCAAAAGCAGGGGCTCAATGAAGTAACCCCCGAGAGGTCAAGGAAGCGAATTCCCCAATGCCTCCAATCGTGGCTTCACCTCCATTGTCCATGCGTGCGACGCGCGAGTAAGAAACATCCACCTGCCGCAGGTCACCCGGAGACTCTGAAATACCAGAGTTCGCACTCTAAAAAAAGAGCATAGTTGCGAGGGGGCTGGCGGAAGATGAGCACCGCGGCGATGCCGGCGCTGACGCTCGCCGCTGCTGTTCTGGCGGTGACTTTGAGCTTTTGTTCGGCGGAGTGCGGGCAGGATTGTTTGGACACGTGTCACGACGAGGGCGTGTGCACGGTGTGCTACTTCTTCGCCAACGGCCACTTTTGTACAGCAAACTGCAACGCCGTCTGCAACGAGGACAGCGACTGCCTCATCGACCGATGCTCAGCGTGCCGGGATGGTTTCTGCGACCACCAGGAGGTGCAGTGCAACGAAGCTTGCCGTTTCGACGGCGATTGCGCGTCGTTCTACTGCCCGTATTGCGTCAACGGTACGTGCGGATCCACCGTGTGCGGCCACCAGTGCCTCTCTTCCAACGACTGCTACAACAGCAGCTGCCCGTGGTGCAACAGCACCAACGTTACCAACTCGGGCTGTTCACCGTCACCAAACTGCGGCGTCCCTTGCACCTCCAATAGCACCTGCATCGCTGCCGAAGGCCTGTGCAACGACTGTGTCAATGGGACGTGCATGAATCTGACGATGAACGGCACGATCTAGCACCGACAATGATGAAGTGTAGGATCTGCCCTGCCAAAGCGTCCCCAACTCCAGCATTCTTGGCTCTGGAGCAGGTTCTACTGGAGGATAAAGGGATGTTGGAGTGTAAGGTTTAGGGCTTCGGCAGTTGGAAGGCGTCTATAGTGTTGAAAGTTTGGAAGCGTGTAGTGGTCGCCCGTTGGCCAGGCAGTTGCACGTCCCATACTCGTTGCGCAAGCCGTGGACTGCAACCGTTCGAGGCACAATGGAGAGAGAGAGAGAGAGAGAGAGAGAGAGAGAGAGAGAGAGAGAGAGAGAGAGAGAGAGAGAGAGAGAGAGAGAGAGAGAGGAGAGAGAGAGAGAGAGAGAGAGAGAGAGAGAGAGAGAGAGAGAGAGAGAGAGAGAGAGAGAGAGAGAGAGAGAGAGAGAGAGAGAGAGAGAGAGAGAGAGAGAGAGAGAGAGAGAGAGAGAGAGAGAGAGAGAGAGAGAGAGAGAGAGAGAGAGAGGCACGTTGGTGACCCACTGGTCGCTTTTCGATGATGTCTCCAACGAGTGAAAGCCTGAGCTAGAGCCTGCAAGGCGAAAGCGAAGTGACTAACCATCCTCGTGAAGCATTTCCAGCAGACACGCTCGTGCTATTGCGACTGCCACTGATCTCGAAGGGTGAGTGGGTGACCCGCGGCCACCCTCAAATATTTCTGAGGGTGCTTGCACCTTCGATCGCCCGTGCATGAATGCAACGCTGGTCAACACCACGCGCGAGTCGACTGACTTCGGCGGTTGTCTTCAAACGACTGGCTCATTACCAAGAACTCCATGCACCCAACCCTTGCGCCTTCAACAGCACGCGCATCGCGCCCCCGGCGTATGCTGTGTCGCGTGAATCTCACGATCTCCGCGCGAAGCTCCGCGCACCTGCGCCTCTTCGAACGGTGTTCCATCAACACAGAAATACTAGCTTATATACCGCGATGGAAAGGTTCGGCTTGGATGCATCTGAAACACGCGCGGACCCTGCCACCCAGAGCTCTTGTTTTCGGAAGCAAAAGAAAAGACGATCGAAGAACTCAGCCTTGCCACTAAAGCCAGCTTGTTCCGACGCTGCGTTTGTTACTTTCGAGCTCTCAATCCGGCAGACGAGACAACTCGCTGACAATAGAAGCTGAGGAAAAGGGCGTGCACCCACATGTGACAATTAGGGAAGCAAAAACAAGTGTGCTTTGGCGTCTGCTGTGCACCTGAACGTGACGAGTGCGAAGACTCGCCTGTGAGAGCAGCAGGAAGTCGGCGAGCACCTGGAGCAGACCGATTGACCAAAATCTTGCGCACTATTTTTGACCAAGAATTGCACATCCTGGGTCGATGTACGGGAAATTACCCAATCTCCGTTTCCACAAAAACGAAAAGCAAACTTTAACTCTAAAAAAAGCAACAAACTTGTCAGGCAAGTCGCGAGACTTTCGAACAAAGAAGTACACCCACCCCCCCCCTAAAGTCCTGAAAGTGGCGGGGGCGGGATGCTCTCGCTTGACGACCTGCTGGGTGACTCGGACGAGGACGATAAGGAGACGCCGGTGACTCTGTACCGAACCACGCGGGTCAGCAGCCCGGGGCCGGCCCTGCCGGAATCGTCGCCGGTGGTGACCAGTGCCGCGGCCCCTGCCGGGGGGTCGAAACCGACCCCTGTGCTCGGAAACGATGACGCGAAGACTCGCCTTCAACGGCTGCGAGAGCAGCAGGAAGCCCGGGAGAAGCACCTGGAGCAGACCTACGCGGACCTCACGACGCCGATCTTGAATATGGCCGACCGGAAGGACGGAGCCGTCTTCCCGAAGCGCGAGGAGATCCACAAGACGAGGAGCCCGACGAGCGCCGCTTCGTCGGCGGAGCGCGCTCGGCGGAAGAAGAAGCCGCGCAAAAAACGGCGGGGCGGGAGGAGCGATTCGTCCGAGTCGTCGTCCACTTCCGCGTCGAGAACGACCGACACCGACAGCTTGGAGGAATGGGGCGTCCTCGTCGCAGACAGAGGCACTCAAACCGCGAACAACACCACCATAGAAACGCAGACGGACCCCCCCGCGTCGACCCTCCACTGTGCCGGGTGCTACCGTGCCCACTTCGGCCGCGACCCTACCCCGTCCTTCTCGGCCCACCACCCTTCGTGCACCATGGCCGCGTCCGAGAACACCCAGCCCAACGCGCAGCACACGGATCCGGCCCACCCCCAAGTCCAACAGCAGCAGCCCCATCACGCGAATCCGGGTGCCGCTGTGGGCCTGGACCACGCCTTCTTCCAGCAGCTCCTGGCCTTGTCGGACGCCCCGCACGACTTCTTCGGCTCCGCCGCCGCGGTCCGCGCGGCGGCACCGTCCACGAGCCACTGGCGGCTGCAGCTGTCGAAGATCCACTACGTCCTCGACAAGACGCTCGCCGCCCTCGCACCCGACCTGCAAGTCGCAGAGAAAGTGCTTGCCGCCAGGGCCCCGGCCCCCTCCAGCTATCGCGCCCCGCCGTTCGCCGGCCTGGCCACCCACGCCTCCCCCGAGACACTGCATTCCCGCGAAGAAGACTTGATGCTGGCATCAAGCATACACGCGAGGCAAGCAGCGCCTGAACACGACGAACCGAAGTTTTCCCCCCCAGAGCCAACCGACCGCCGCCAGGCACAAGCCGCGCCTGCACCCGCCGCGAGCACCAGCGCGCCCTCGCAGCACCCGTTGGCGGGTCACCGGCACGTAGATCCCGACGACGCCGCCGCTGACCGTTCGGCGGCGGAACGCGATCGATCCGGGGAGTTTTCGTTCCCCGGGCCGCGGGAGGCGGAGCATGCGTCGGAGGTGCTGAGCTTGAAGGAGGAGATCGGGCGGCTGCGCGAAGCGAACGAGCGGCTGGCGCTCGGGAAAAAGGCGGGCGCGGCGGCGGAAGGCCCGGCGGCGGAGGAGGCGGGGCAGCCGGCGCCCGCGCAGCAGGCCGCGCCGCGGCCCAGAAATGCGGCGAAGGGCGAGCTGCTGGCGCCGCCGCCGCCGCTGCTGCAGCCCGCCCCCGACGCGGCGCACCCGCTAACCCCGGCCGGCCCCCCGCTGCAGCCGCCGCCGCTGCAGCAGCCCGGGCGGAGCCCCGGGTTCCCCGCCCCGTTCTGGCCGTCGTACTCGAGCCCTTACTCGTACTCGCCGCCGCCGCCCAGCTACTACCCGTACTCTCCGTACTATCAGTCTTTCGGAGCGTACGCAGCCTTCCCACCTGTGCAGGATGAAGTCCAGCACTTTGCTGCTCCAACGCAGCAAGTGACCGAGGTTCAGTAGCGTGACCAAGAGACACACAATGCCTGTTGGAAACGCGCGTCGCTCAGTAAGCCGGTTCATACCTATCTTCTGTATCTGCGTCGCATTGCCTGCCGCCCTCAGACTCAGTCAGCGCCCGTGGAAGAAGCGCCGGATTCCGCCCCGTTCTGGCACCCGCTCACGCCGGCCGGCGCCCCGCTGCAGCAGCCCGGGCGGAGCCTCGGGTTCCCCGCCCCGTTCTGGCCGTCGTACTCGAGCCCTTACTCGTACTCGCCGCCGCCGCCCAGCTACTACCCGTACTCTCCGTACTATCCGTCTTTCGGAGCGTACTCAGCTTTCCCACCTGTGCAGGATGAAGTCCAGCACTTTGCTCCAACGCAGCAAGTGACCGAGGTTCAGTAGCGTGACCAAGAGACACACAATGCCTGTTGGAAAAGCAAACGACTCGTTGCGGACAAAGAGGTAGTCACACCACCCGAGTGTCAAGTACCGACCATCGCCACAGGTTATCTGCATTGTAGTCTTAAGACTTCCACGATCTACCCGGAGGGAATGGACCGGAGTTGGCTTTTAGCCGCAGGTAGAAGTCATGCTGCTGAAGCCGTGGATTCCTGTTCTAGCCGCGTTCTCACCACTGTGTATACCGCCCGACCCATGAACCGAAGTCTTTCGAGGGAGCTGGTGAACCACCACTTAGACACCCACCGTTGTAGGTTCTCGCTTCATCCCGCGTCTGCCGGGAGCTGTAATTAAATCAGCACCCGCTGTACCTGCTCCTTTAGATCTAGATATGTTGACATCTTTCCCCACGATGGGGGTGTAGGTGTGGGTTAAGTCAGCCATCTAGCAACCCTCACCTCTCTCCGTGTGTACGAAGGATGCTCGATGCAATCTGGCAGGATGCATGACAGAGAAGACTGCCTGATCATCGAGCTAGAACCACGTGCACCTGAAACCCCTCCGCGCGTCCTTTTGCAAGGCGGCACTGGACTGCCGTGTACTTTCGACAGCCACTAGCTTCTAGCTGCCTCTCGGGTGTCTCGCGACTCTTATGATTCTCCAGTATATTTCGAAAGCTCATGACCTCGTGTTCATCGCTTGTTTCGTGCTTCCGCCATCTGTGCTTCGATAGCAGTGTCGTTGCCCAAACAGAGGGTCGGAGGCGTCAACTCGCGCGTCGACCCCCCGTCTTAAGCCCAACACAGCAGGGGGAGTCTCCTGGAATTGCGTATCAACAGAGGGTGGAGCTCCTGCCTGTACAGCGTTAGTTACCCACCATGATCCTCACTGCATAGATGCGGCTCATGTCCCCCACCGGAAAATCCAGAAATACCAAGGTAAATTCCCACAATACCGTCGAAGAGAAGTGACGCTGCTGCAAATAATGTTGTCGAAGCGTAAAAAAAGAAAATGAAATTTCAACGAAGCCACGCATTTCTTCTCCGTTGTGGAGACAACGAAATGTTTGCAGCTGACTAGAATAGACTCGTTTTCGCCGAAAGCCCTTTCAAGCGCGCTGTTGTCGCCGGGTTTCGGCTCCGGACGTAATTAGGTAGGGCGCAGGTAGGGCAGGTAAAAAAAAACCTTGAGAAACAAAAAGAGCCAGGTAATGCAGGCAGATAGGTACTGCTCTACCCGAACCTTTCCGGCAAAACTTGATTCGGCAGGGCCGCTGGCTGCCCTGGCACGAAAGAACTGCCGCAAGGTCCTCAACACACTCAGGAGAAACGCAAATAACACCACACTCCCCATCATCACGAAAAAAAGAAAACACCCCACACAGAATCGCGGAAAAAGAACCCAACCCCCTCTGTCTGGAAACGGTTTTACCGGTCAAGAGGCAATGGCCCACTTGGGGGCCCTCCAAGCTCCTAGATAAAGCTGCCAACAAGCACACACGCACACACACTCACACACCAGCGCGGTCGTACTTTCGTGAAGGGGGGCACCCCTTTAAAACGGGTCCGTAACACACACACACACACACACACACACACACACACACACACACACACACACACACACACACACACACACACACACACACACACACACACACACACACACACACACACACACACACACACACACACACACACACACACCGCAGAGCAATACGAGAACCTGCAACAAGTACAAGCCCGCAAAAAGCATACCGAAGCATCTCTCCTTTTTTTAAAACCAGTCTCATAAAAGGGCAACCCAGAAAGAAGGATAACTCCTGCAACATAAGCGTACCTTTATTTTGTTTCGCAACACAAAGCAGTGGAACTGCGTTCGACGATTACACCCAAGTAAGGTGACAAACAGCCGGGCCGTGACCATACGGCGCGGTCACCTTGCAAAAAAGTACCACGCACATACATTCACATACGATTAGTTTGGTCTTAGCCTCTTTGAGACACTGAAAACGAAGGAGACGCCCTAATCCCTCGAAAGAAAAAGAGGACCCAACCTCGGTGGAACATTGCTTGACTTTCTACATTTGATTTCACGCGACTCGAGAACGAAGCGGTTATCTCACGAAAGGAGCTAGACTCAACTATTTTGCAGTATCTGCTTTGAAAGTAAAATAAACAAAAAAGAACACACACACACCTACAACCGGACTTTGTCTTTGCAGTGTTCTGGAGTTCCCTAACATTTTACCGGGAAAGAGACAAGCGAGTCTCCCTCTCCCCTCTCTCTCATTCCATATCTTTTTCTTGTACTTTTTGAACTTCATCCCAATCAAAAAGAAAAGGAATCCCCTGTTAATCAACTCCTGCTGGTAGAAAGCTTACCAAAGGAACCAACTACCCCCCGTGGGTGGCTAGTTTGACACTTGCCGTCGCAGGCAACGATTACGCAGAAAAGGGAATCACACAGACTCTCTCTTCCTTGAGCGAGTCAGGGCGCTTTTGGGTGGTGCAACCTTTGCACGAAAAGAAAGCCCCTTCCGCCCTCCAACGAGTCTTTTCGGGGTTCTCGCAACTCGACACGTGGAGGAGGACCGACACTCTCTCTCCCTCTGCTTCACTCATCGCGCCTTCGCGCAGGTGCGCCAAGCCCGCCCCAGCTCCGCCAGAAGGTCTTATCGAGACACGGGGGACACTTTTGCACGTCGCGGAAGTTGATCTCTGTCTTTGCGGAGTCCCTTCGCAGTCTCTTGAGCCGCCGTCGACTGGCCTCGGCCTGGTTGAGGCGAGTTTTTTGTTCTTTTTTTTGGTTGGTTTGTTTTCTTTTCGAGCCGGTCCACCCGCGTCCTCCTGAGACCGCATTGAATTGCCTGCCGCTGTCCATTCACAGTCTTTCGGCAGTCTATATCAGCAGGGGGGTTGGGCCGGCGGCGCCGCAGGCAGCTACCTTGAGTCACTCGTCTGTGAGTAAAGATTGCACCATTCTTCTTTCCCGACCTGTTCCCGGACTGGAACGACACATACTAATAACACACGACGCGTGCAAAGAGGTTGTCGGTAGCGGCTTGCCACAGGCTATCGTCTGCATATCGAGTTTGACAAACTACTGCTGTTTGCGGTAGTCTGTAGCGGCTTGTGCCGTCCATCGTCACAGATCGTTGCTGCATATCAAGTTCAAACTACTGTTTGCACTACCCCCTTGCGCAGTCTATCGTCACAGATTGTTGCGGAGCATATCCAGTTTAAACTCTTCTGTTTGCACTACCCGCCCCCGGCGCGGTCGTCTGCGGGGAGAGATGGCGGACGCCGGTGCGTGCGGCCCGAAGAGCCTCCGCTCGGCGAGCGACGGCAGCAGCTGCGGAGCCGGCCGGGTGCCGTCTCCGCGCGGCGTCGTCGTCGTGGCGAAGAGCTGCTCGCCGCTGCGGCTGCCGCCGGGCCGGCACCAGCCGCCGCCGACCGTCCCGCCGCTGGCGGTGCCCGTCGAGCCGCCGCCGCCGCCGCCGCCGTCGTCCGCGCCCGCCCACGGCACGCGCGAGAAGCTGCGGTGGAAGCAAGGCGCCGTCATCGGAGATGGGCAGCTCGGCAAGGTTTACCTCGGTGTGCGCCTCTCTTTCACACGCATTTCTCTTACATAAGCGCCAGCTTGAAAGGAAACGCTCGACCGAGTATTTTTCCGCCTCCGAGCGCAACTCGGATCTTTGCCGGACCCCTGAGTGGGTGCACGGTGTCGAGCCTCAGATAAGTTGAATTAACTTTTCGGGCGTCGCCTTGCGCGCGTTTTGTTTTTTAAAGACTCAGGCACATCTCTTCACTCCAGCCAGCTTCTAAGGTTGGACTCCATCGTGTACGTTGTTCGTTTTTGCTAGCCACAGTTCCTCGCCACGCAGGTCCAATCGAGACAAACGGACAGTGTGGTCACCGGCGCTCTCTGCCCATACAGCACGCGCTGCGTATAATAATTCCCTTTTCTTTCGTAGTAACGATGCATTGTACACACGAAAGAGAACGCTGGCAGCGTGTTTGGGAGAAGATTAGCCTAACGAGCATATTCACTCACCATCATCCACTAGCAGGCTAATCCTCCCCCGGGACGTTCAAACAAACCCCCTTTGGACTTTCACGCGAGATTTCACTCTGAAAAAGGCTGGCGCATGCTTAGTTTGTGCGTACTTACGGGAAAAGAAGGAGACGGCATGCACGCCGGCCACACAAAACAGGGCTGAACGAGAACACCGGCCAGTTGCTGGCGGTGAAGGCGATCGAGCACCTCGACCCGTCGAAGAGCCTGCGGCTGCACCAGGAGATGAAGGCCCTGCGCCAGCTGCGGCACCCGAACCTCGTGTCGTACATCCGCTGCGAGCGCATGGAGCGCTCGGCGAACCTGTTCCTCGAATACATCCCGGGCAGCAGCCTCCTCGCCCTGTGCGCCCAGACCGGCGGCCTGCGCGAGCGGACCGTCGCCAGCCACGCCCGGCAGATTGTAGCGGGGCTCGCCCACCTACACGGCCGCGGCATCGCGCACGGCGACCTGAAGGCGGCGAACGTGATGGTGTCCATATCCGGGGACCTGCGTCTGGCTGACTTCGGCCTGTCCGCCCTCTTGAAGGACCGGGGTAAGAAGCTGGGCGAGGACGGCACCATTTATTGGCAGGCGCCCGAAGTCGCGTCCGGCGAGCCCGCCTCTGCGAGAAGCGACGTCTGGTCCCTCGGCTGCACCATCGTCGAGATCCTCACCGCGAAGCGGCCGTTCAGCCACACCGCCCCCACCGCCGCCGCCTTCCGCGAGTGCTTGGTCGCCGGGACAGTGCGGCTCGGGCTCCCGTCGGACGTGGCCGCGTCGCAGGCGTGTCAGAGCTTCCTGCACGACTGCTGCCTGCAGCGCGCCGCCGGCGACAGGGGCGACAGCTTGGTGCTCTGCCACCACCCGTTTCTGCAGGAAGCCGTGTTTTCGGAGGTGAGCGGGGATTGGACGCTGGAGGGCGAGGTTTTGCCTGTGTACAGCGCCCTCGGCTTCTCCGAAAAGCAACCGGCGGCGCCCGTGCGGCCTTGGACCGGGGCGTCGCTGAATTCGCGGTCCCTGCACTCCGACATAGACGCGTCGTTCTCGAGCTCGCCCGGGACTGCTACAGGGTCGTACGTCGTCCATTCGGCCCAGAAGCCGATGCCCAGATCCTCCGCCACTCCCCCCCCGGCGGCGGCGCCGGCACATGAGTGTGTGTGCATGGCGCACGACGCGGCGGGGGACTCGACCTGCCCAGAGTGCTCTGGGGGCCCGCCGGCCGCTGACGGCGGCGGCATCGGCGGCGGCGGCGCGGCCGCCGACCGGCGCGGCAAGTGCCCGCCGCTGAAGGCGCGGCGCGTCGGGTCGCACGGCCGGACGCTGGCGGGCGCAGCGAGCTTCGGCGGCGGCCACCCCCGCGCCGGCGGGGCCTCCGCCTGTGATCGGGTCGGCCCGCGCGACGGGTGTGTGCGTTCTTTTTTTTTTACCAAACATGAAATGTTGGAGGAAATGAGAAGCTCGTCGCCGCAAACCGTGGCGTTTTCACTTGCGTCCTGAATCCAGCTTTACGTAAAAAACGATCAGGCACTGCGTTCAACGAAAAAATATAGTACGTGCGCTCGGCTAAGGCCGGCGCGTGGCGAGACTGGAGGCAGCAGTTAAAGTTCGGGGAACAGCAAAGTTCGGGCGAAGCTAAGTTCGGGCAATGCTAAGTTCTGGTGAAGCAAAGTTCGGGTGAAGCTAAGTTCGGGCGAAACAAAGTTCGGGCGAAGCTAAGTTCGGGTGAGCAAAGTTCTGGTGAAGCAAAGTTCGGGTGAAGCTAAGTTCGGGCGAAACAAAGTTCGGGCGAAGCTAAGTTCTGGTGAAGCAAAGTTCGGGCGAAGCTAAGTTCGGGTGAAGCAAAGTTCTGGTGAAGCTAAGTTCGGGCGAAACAAAGTTCGGGCGAAACAAAGTTCGGGCGAAGCTAAGTTCGGGTGAGCAAAGTTAGGTGAAGCAAAGTTCGGGCGAAGCAAAGCTCGGGTGAAGCTAAGTTCGGGCGAAACAAAGTCCGGGCGAAGCTAAGTTCGGGTGTAAAGTTTGGCCTCGTACCCGGGGCCCAGCACGGGGGGGGGCCGCCCTGGGGCAGCCTTTTCCCGCCGCCCCCCCCTCCGGTATTTCTCCGGGGGGCTGAGAAACTCCGCAAAAAACGCAAATTTCGGGCACATCAGGCCCCGAAACGACAGCAAACCTCGAAATAATCTTCGACCGGAAAAGTGTCATGGGCGGGGTTTGAACCCGGACACACCGGCCTGAAGGCCGACACCCGCTCACTCTGCCACCCATATACATTTTCCCAGGGGGAGAAAAAGCCAGCTCCGCGCTATTATCCAGTTCAAAACAGTACACGTTTTTAGTGTAGAGAAAAGTGGGGTTGGCTCGAATAGAGGCTATTCACATTGCATGTTCATAGGACCTCCAGTCTCGAATAAAACACCTAAATGTCTACCATGTTGTGGGGCACCCCGTCGAGAAAGAGCAGGTTCTCGTATCCAAGCGAGCTCGCTGCAGCTTTCGAGCGGGTGACAGGGAGCAAACCCCTGAGAGGGGTGAAGCTGTTGACGGGCGAGGCGACCTCCTTCGTAAGGTCGCGGTTCTCACGCACGGAGGAGACCGCGGTGCGCCAGCTGCGCGCCGTGGTGGCCGGGGTTCTGGGCGTGGAGGCGGCTGCGGTGTCGAGCCTGATGGGCGCTCCCGGCTTCTGCTGTCTTTCTGGCAGCTGCACAAGAAGGCACCGGAAGTGGTGGCGGCAGAAATGGCGCGTCTCAACATCGACTATGACACGGAGGACATCGAGGACGAAACGCCGATAGCCGGCGGCGTTGAAGATGCACACAGAACGGCCTCAGCAGGCCGCGGCACCGGTTTACGGCCCCCTGGAGTCCCCCACGCCCGACCCGTTTCCCGATCGCGCTCACCCCCCATCACGCCCCCCCCGGTTGACAACGCCATCATCGCTCTCATCGAGCGGATGGAGAAAGACCGCAAGGCCGAGATGGCCGAGCTGCGGGCTGAGATAGCTCAGCTGAAGAAGGCACCTCCAGCGCCGCGCGCGACACCGGACGCAGCACAGTCGCGCGCCAACTCCCAGGCCTCGGAAAACGGGGACGCTCTTCCCTCGGTCCGCGGAGGGGAGAGCGATTACTCGGAAGGCGGAATCTCGGTCGACGCCCCCCGCGAGACGGTGCTGCTCGACCCCGCTTTCTGGGTCAACATGGACCGCACGGAAAAGGCGGTGCTCCTAATGGAGCTCCGCCTCCACTTTGTGGTCCCCCTCACGAAGGCCCCTCACGAATCGGGGTTCCTGCTCGGCCAACTGGCCGAGCTTCTCACAGGCGTGGGAACCAGCAGTCCGGAGCAGGACGAGTTCGCAGTCCGCCTCGCGCGAAACGTTATCGTCCGCCTTCTTGTGCTAAAGACGGGGTACGAGGTGTCATGGGACGGTGCGCAGGCGGTAAGCGACACGTTTTTCGGCGCTCCGAAGGTCCCCGACTACCTGAAAAAGTCGATGGACGTTGCCGACACGTTTCGGAAGAAGAAACCGAAGCCCGAAACGACAACCACCACCACCAGAGCGAACCAAGAGGGCAAAGGCCCATTTCGCCCCAGGGAAAAAGGCGCAAAGACCGGAAGCAAGACCGCCGCGAACAGCGGAAGGTGAACGGAAATGTCGTCTGCCCACCCTGCCCACCCTCGCACTTCCCTATCACAACCTTCTTGAAGGGGCTCGAGGCACCCGCAAAGTTGAAGCGCGGACGACCGGTGCTCGTCGAAGCGCCACCGTCAAAACAGGAGATGCGACGCGTCGAAGTTGCGGCGCGAAACCATCTGTCGCTTGCGCTCGCGAGCTCGACGTGGCGGTCCTTGGAGTCGACGCACCGACGTATGCTCCAGTTCAAGTGGAATTGGGAGTCCCGCTCGGAGCGGGAGATCGACGTCCCAACGGCTGTCGTTTTGTGGCTGACAAGGAAGATGCTGGGGGAGCCCGGGCGCGCTCCCATAGTGTGCTCGTCAGCGCTGCAGTATCTGCAGGACCTCAAGTCAGCCCAGCGCCGGGTTGGCGCGCCCATCAGCGACTCGCAGGTGGTGCGCGACTTCGAGAGGTCTCTACGGAGGCAGGGCGCTATGCGCCCGACGCGCCAGGCGGTCCCCGCTACGCACCAGGACATCCAGAGGGTGCTCAGGAAGGAGGCGGGCTCACAGGTTGGGCTTGCGATAGCTCTTGCATGGGCGGGGGCCGCGCGGGTGTCGGACGTTACTCGCCTGACGGTTGGGGACGTCTCCTGGGAGGACGGTTTCGTCGCTGTGAATTGGTCACAAACGAAGTCGGACCCTTTCCGTCTGGGTGTCACCACTGGTCTGGTGCTGTCGGAAGACTGGTCGGCCGAGCTTCGGCGGCATGTCGAGGGACGGCCTCCTGGGGAGCTGATCCTGTCCGTGTCATACGCGCAGGTGAAAGCGGCCCTGAAGCGGGCTCGGCCGGAGTTAACCGGCCACTCGATTCGCCGGGGGGCCCTGTTCCGCCTACTCCAGAAGGGGCTCCACTTGGAGGAGATACGACGAGTGTCGCGCCACAGCAGTCTGGATGCCTTGGTCCGGTATCTGCCAGCCGGGAAGCTGGCCGTGGCCCGCGAGACGGCGACTTCGTCGGGCCTCCTCGCCGTGAACGTCCTCCCGTGAAAAAGCCGATCCTCCCGCTCGCCCCGGCTTTTCCAAGAGTCCGGCGTCCCAAATACCATCACCTTTCTCCGTACGATCCCACGTCCCTTGAGACGGGGGGTCCTGACATCGCCTTTCCTTACAGCCAGGCGCTCTGCATCAGGACTACAGGCGGAAGTGTCTCGGTTCCCGCGGCGAAGGCGAGGGGGAAGCTGGCCCCGATCTCAACTTCTCGTCTTAACTTTGATGCGCTCGTTTGCCTGGACACAGAGGGCGTTCTAGTCGGCGTGCTGGACGTTATACGGTCTCGTGAGGCTTTTCTAGGGGCCATGCGCGATGGGGCGCGTCCCATCCTGGACGGAGACCCCGGGCTCCCGAGGGGGCTCTCTCGATTCATGCTGCGCCACCTTCCGACGTTGGAGTCGTACGGCGTGGTGCGGGCGCGTACAGACGCCTGTGTGGTCTTGCCAGCTTTTACAGTTGAGAAGAAGTCCGGGGGGCTTCGTCTGGTCGCGGATGGCCGGAAACTCAACGCACTGATGAAGAAGCCCCCGGCCATGCTTCTTCCCGGCATCGACGATGTTGTGAGCAGGTTCCTCGCGTCGAAGTTTGTAGCGCAGGCGGATGCTGTGAGCTGGTTCTACCAGTTCCCCCTCGAGGAGTCGGTCTCGCGTTTCTTTGGCATGAACCTGTCTGGCCCAAGGGGTCGATTTACGAAGGTTCAGCTCTCCGTGATGTGCATGGGCTGGAACTGGGCCCCCTGTATAGCCCAGCGGACAGCGCGTGTCCTGTTGCCGGAGTCCGAAGGTGTGTGCTGGGTCGACAACTTCTTTGTGATTGGCACCTCGTACGAGGAAGCAGAGAGACGCTATCGGCGTTTCCAACACCGCTGCCAGCTGGTCGGCGCTGCCATGAATACTCATGACAGCATGTACGGACGCCCGCTCAGCCGTTTCGAGGCTCTCGGTCTCGAGTTCGATTTGGGGGTCGAGCCTTCTCGCTACCGATCGGCGCCGTCGTGGGTGAAAAAGTTCCTAGGGGGCGAAGCCCTCGCGCCGGTCATGGGCGGGAGTGCGACACCCCGGCAGGTTTTTACTGTGTTCGGCGGCGTGGTTTGGTTCTTGTTCTCGACCAGGCGACGACTCTGTTTTCTGCGTTCGGCGATGGCTTTTCTGCGCCGGGCGGCATCGCTTTTGGGGGAAGGCACGTGGTCATCGAAAAAAGTGGGACAACCCTCAAACGTCAGTATCGGTGATCCAAAAATGTGGGACAACCCTCAAACGTCAGTATTGGTCATCGAAAAAAGTGGGACAACCCTCAAACGTCAGTATTGGTGATCCAAAAATGTGGGACAACCCTCAAACGTCAGTATTGGTGCCCCAAAAAAGTGGGACAACCCTCAAACGTCAGTATTGGTGATCCAAAAAAGTGGGACAACCCTCAAACGTCAGTATTGGTGATCCAAAAAAGTGGGACAACCCTCAAACGTCAGTATTGGTGATCCAAAAAAGTGGGACAACCCTCAAACGTCAGTATTGGTGATCCAAAAAAGTGGGACAACCCTCAAACGTCAGTATTGGTGACCCAAAAAAGTGGGACAACCCTCAAACGTCAGTATTGGTCATCGAAAAAAGTGGGACAACCCTCAAACGTCAGTATTGGTGATCCAAAAATGTGGGACAACCCTCAAACGTCAGTGTTGGTCATCGAAAAAAGTGGGACAACCCTCAAACGTCAGTATTGCAGTTTACTGAGGGAACTGGAGCAAGACGCATGGCTAGACGAGCACGACCACCTCGAATCGATACCAGAAGAATTCGGGGTGGGGCTGGCTTCGACGACTAGTAATATCCCGGTAAATGGTAGCACTCCTGAACAAGCCTGAACCAACAGGATCAAAGAATGTCAGTCACACCTTCCCGATTCTTTTTTGCTTACCTCTTTTTCTGTAAGCACACAACCGGCCGTAGAAACCCGCGAGGGGCCTTACTTTCCTCTTTTTTGTAAGGCATACGGACACCCCCAACGCGAAGAAACCCGCAACACACCTCCCTTCTTCCTACTTAGTTCCTTTTTCCGCAAAGCAGAAAGCACCCTACACAACACACGAGGAGCCCCGACGAGCCTCCAGGCAAAAACCCGTTTTCACACCTCTTTCTCCTTTTGTCGCTCATGTCGAGATGAGGGACCTGAAGACGGGCGCTGCGTGGCGCGATTTGGGGTGTGGCCAGCGCGCGGCCGATGTGGCGCGTGATCTGCAGGTGGAGTACGTTCTGCCGGGTCATCAGTTCGGACCTGGTTGTGCGTGCTCGTTGGAGAGCAGGTTTGCGCCCCTGAGAGAGTGGCTGTTTGTCGCCGAGTCGCTCGAAGGGTGGCGCAGTCGGCCGCAGTTCAAGGCGCTTGGGGAGTTGCTGCTGCGCGAGCTGCGCATAGAGTTCTTGTGTGCGCAGGGGGGGTTCTCGCGCGAAGAGTTCCGGATGCACATGCAGCTGGAGAGCGAGGACCCCCTGGACAGAGCGGTGGCTGTGGCTAGAACGCCGGGGATTCGACGGCGGATGTTCCTCTGGTACCGGAGGCGGTGTTCGCGGACGGAAGAGGCGCATTCCCCCCGCGGTCCGACGCCGGCGCAAGCGCGATCAGCGCCAGTCGATGCCGCCGACTACCGTCTCACCTCCCCAGTCATCCGACGGCCCGTTGCCCCGCTCCCACGTCCGCTACCACGACCCCCACGCCGCCCCGGTGCAGGCGCGGTGTGCCCGGCTGGTGCCCCTCTTGCCCGCTCGGTGCACCGCCCCGAGGGGAGATGCGTCTGGAGACGACACGCTGCAGCTTCCCCCCCAATCAATCGGCAATCCCCCACATTCAATCAACTTTGCGGGAGTGTCTCTCGTTGGACACCATCCGGGCACCGCCCGGTCGCCTGACTCCCGTGAATCCCATTCTTCCCCGATTGCAGGGGAACCCCCTGCGCAGCGACTCGGTGCGGCTTCAGACCCGCAGAGTGACGCAGCGCGTGACCCCGCAGGCGCGACGACTTGCGGTTACGCAGCGCATGACATCTGCCACGGCGGCGGTGTCGGGTTGGGCAGCACATGCCCTGATGCGCAGCGACTCGGTCCGGTAGAAGGTTCCCTGGTGGGACACGACGTGGCGTGCTCAGGCGGCGCGCTACGACCCGGTCCGGTTGAGGTTTTTGGGGAGGCGACATGTTTCGCGACAGGTGAATGGGAACCTGCCCTTGGGATGGCTCCCGGGGCGGTTAGCGGGTTTGACCCGTCATGTTTTACAGGATTCGCTCCGTCTGGTTTGAATCAAACCATTGTTCCATTTCTGTATCCTTGGGGTTCTCCGCAAGGACCGTTTTTCATGGGTGGTTCTTCACCTCCAGGGTGGTTACCACCAGTTGGTACCGCGTTTTCGCGGTCTCTTCCTCAGCCTGGCGTTGTAGGGGGATCAGCTGCACCAGGTGGACCTGAAAGCTCCGGTGCAACGGCGCCTGTGCACCACATCTCGGGAGTCTCGGCTCCGCAGGGATTGTTTCGCCCGTTGGTGCCGGAGTTTAGGGTGGCTGACCTGCTGCCTCCTGACGAATTGCCTCCCCCTCTCGACGTGGCAAGTTCCGGTTTTACAGCTCTACCTCCCCATGTAGGTGCCCTGGCTCCGCTGAGTGATATTGTGGGCCGGCGGGTCCGCAGTTTCACAAGACGTGCCCACAACACGCGTCTGCCGTTGTCTCCGTCCGAGAGGGAGGCCCCCCTCCATGTGGCGGAAGTGCCCGCCATGGACACAGAGTCGCTTCGGGAGAGGATGAAGCCTGACGTTCGCGTTAGGTTTGACTCGGTTTGGAGCGCCACGTTTTCCCCCGTTCGGGATCAGAATGAAAGCACACCCGGGGGCGGACAGAGGAGTCACCTTTTGAACGCCCACGCTTCTGAACTCGTCAGATTGGGCATTGCGTCACCGTCCGACACGCCGGGCACTTTCCGCAATGTGCCATTCACGGTGGTGGAGGACAAGGCAGGTCGCCTGCGCCAGCGTTTCATCCTCTGGACGCAGGAGGCCAATGACTTGCTGAACCGCCAGGGCTACGTGGCCCAGGTACCGCTGGGCCACGTTTCGGAGTACCTCGATGTCGTGGAGTCCGAATGCGCCACAACGCGCGATTTGCGTTGTGGCTTCTATCAGATTGAAGTCCCGGAGGATGCACGAAAAAACTTCGGTTTCCTCGATGAGCATGGATACGCCTACGTTCTGAATAGGCTGCCCATGGGACACTCGTGTGCACCAGAGTTGATGCACACTCTGACAGCCGTATTGGCTGGCCACCCAGATTTCGCCGCCGCCGAATTTGTGGCCGACGGAGTAACAGTCCACGCCTGGGTGGACAACATTCGTCTTTGTGGGTCCCGTGCCGCAGTGCTCTGCCAGACCGAGAAACTCGATCGGCTGGCCGCACGGGTACATGCTTCTTGGAAGCCCGAGGATAGCAACGACGCTTCCTCGGGTTATGATTTTATAGGAGTAACTTTTGACCATGGTCGGAAGACCGTCTCTCCTGCGGCTCGCTTGATCGAAAAGATCCGGGCCGTAGATTTGTCTAGTCCCTCCGCCGGCGATTTAGAATCGCTCAGCGGCCGCCTGCTCCATGCGAGTGCAGTCGCGAACGCGTTCCCCGGCTCGTTCTTGTTCGCCGTCAAGTTCTTACGACGGATAACGAACAGCCTCAACAAGGGAACTCGCACACAATCAGAGACTGTGCCTGTGCCGGCCTCCGTACAGAGAGATTTGCGATCGTGGATCGATTCGGTCGATGTGAGCAGAAAGTTCACGCGCCCGTCCACGAGTCGCCCGTACGCGGTCTACGTAGACGCGTCACTGCAGGGGTGGGGTGCTGTCCTGGTCGACCGGCAGACAGCAGAATTGACTGTGTTGGGTGGTACATGGACCGAGCAGGAAGCTCGGCACCACATCAACACACTCGAAGCACTGGCTCTGAAGAGAGCGGTGGATGCGCTACCCCAGGGAGCGCAGTCGACGTCCATGTCGACAACACGACCGTGGTCGGGGTGGCGCGAAAGAAAAACTGCATGTTGAACAAGTCATTGAATGACGCAGTTGTGCACGCGTTGACCCGACTACGGGATTTGAAATGTTCCTGGTCCATCTCGTGGATCAGCACGAAGGAAAACCCGGCCGATGTCCCTTCAAGAGTTGCCCTTGCCGCTGACGCCTCAGAGGATCGACAGCGACTTTTACTTGCGGTGAGGGCATTCTTTACTCGCGAGGGGGCAGGTGGCGTGACGTCGTCCCAGCGGCGATCATAGCTTGCCTCATGGTCGGTGTTCTTCCCCTTCGTTTGTCTGTAAGTATCCGCTTTGGTTTCACCCTTTGTTTTCAGATGGAGATGCAGAGGCGGAGGAAGGGGTCAGCACAAGCCCCAGGTAGCCAAGCCAGTGCGAGAGGCCAGAAGACGCCAGCTCCAATTCTTGCAGTTTACTGAGGGAACTGGAGCAAGACGCATGGCCTAGACGAGCACGACCACCTCGAATCGATACCAGAAGAATTCGGGGTGGGGCTGGCTTCGACGACTAGTAATATCCCGGTAAATGGTAGCACTCCTGAACAAGCCTGAACCAACAGGATCAAAGAATGTCAGTCACACCTTCCCGATTCTTTTTCCCACCCTCCATCCCCCGCGTGACGTCGTCCCAGCGGCGATCATAGCTTGCCTCATGGTCGGTGTTCTTCCCCTTCGTTTGTCTGTAAGTATCCGCTTTGGTTTCACCCTTTGTTTTCAGATGGAGCTGCACGAGCCGACCGGAGGAAGGGGTCAGCACAAGCCCCAGGTAGCCAAGCCAGTGCGAGAGGCCAGAAGACGCCAGCTCCAATTCTTGCAGTTTACTGAGGGAACTGGAGCAAGACGCATGGCCTAGACGAGCACGACCACCTCGAATCGATACCAGAAGAATTCGGGGTGGGGCTGGCTTCGACGACTAGTAATATCCCGGTAAATGGTAGCACTCCTGAACAAGCCTGAACCAACAGGATCAAAGAATGTCAGTCACACCTTCCCGATTCTTTTTCCCACCCTCCATCCCCCGCGTGACGTCGTCCCAGCGGCGATCATAGCTTGCCTCATGGTCGGTGTTCTTCCCCTTCGTTTGTCTGTAAGTATCCGCTTTGGTTTCACCCTTTGTTTTCAGATGGAGATGCACGAGCCGACCGGAGGAAGGGGTCAGCACAAGCCCCAGGTAGCCAAGCCAGTGCGAGAGGCCAGAAGACGCCAGCTCCAATTCTTGGTGACCCAAAAAAGTGGGACAACCCTCAAACGTCAGTATTGGTCATCGAAAAAAGTGGGACAACCCTCAAACGTCAGTATTGGTGATCCAAAAGTGTGGGACAACCCTCAAACGTCAGTATTGGTCATCGAAAAAAGTGGGACAACCCTCAAACGTCAGTATTGGTCATCGAAAAAAGTGGGACAACCCTCAAACGTCAGTTTTAGTGATCCAAAAAAGTGGGACAACCCTCAAACGTCAGTATTGGTGATCGAAAAAAGTGGGACAACCCTCAAACATCAGTATTGGTGATCCAAAAAGGTGGAACAACCCTCAAACGTCAGTATTGGTGACCCAAAAATATGGGACAACCCTCGAACGTCAGTATTGGTCATCGAAAAAGTGGGACAACCCTAAAACGTCAGTATTGATCATCCAAAAAAGTGGGACGACCTCAAACGTCAGTATTGGTCATCGAAAAAAGTGGGACAACCCTCAAACGTCAGTATTGGTGACCCAAAAAAGTGGGACAACCCTCAAACGTCAGTTTTGGTGATCCAAAAAGGTGGGACAACCCCAGTTTTTGTTGTCTGAAAAGTGGTCTAGCTGTAGATTTCTAAGTGAGAAACACCAACAGGATTGTTGAAAGGGGGTTGGAAAGTTTATTGGAAAACCCGTACCGTTTGGGCGGGGGGCGTAGCCCCCCGCACCCCCCTGTTTTTCATGTTTTTTGGCGGGATATCTGAAAATTTTCTGAAAAACTCGCGGAGAACACCAATCCGGAGTGATTCCAGAATTCTGGAAAACCGGACCCTCCTGGGGGGAAAAGGTGGGTCCCCCACCCCCCCCCCTATAAATGGTGGGCTGGTGGCCCGCTCAGGAAAAAATCTGTGCTCCCTAACATGAACGAAAATATTTTGTACCTCGAATGTTCATCGGCCTCACATGAGGCATCACCGGTCTACGCCGGATCACACATGTCGCTCTATTTTGATTCGTTGGCAGTATCGTTGCCTAGTGCAATCGCGCCCCACCCCTACAGAAGCGAATCGGTTTCCTTGTCTGCATCAGTGTCTTGTGCAGGCGACCTCGTCAGAGTTTCGTCACGGGCTAACAAAGGCGCGCTCACAGAGGACCAACTTCGTTTCGCCCAGTTGCTGGCCACTGGGTGCCTCAGGTATGGCACAGCGATTGCCCCGCTTTTGTCCTGTACGCATTCAGATCAAAACCGCTGCCAACACGTTGCGTAGTTGAGCTGCAATAAGCTGAAAAGCTCCCTTCGGGGGCCGCAGTTATTGGTTTATCGCCAAGGAGCTTCTTCAAGAAATTCTTGCTTGCCTTGGCAAACAAACCAATTCCTCGCGGGCTCTTCTGGTGGATACCACGAGTCGAGCGAAACCCCACCGCTAGCCGTAGCAGCGTTGTGTGTGAGCCAGGTCTGCTGGGGGGGTCATAGCACGCGGCTTCAACTCGTTTCACTCGGAGTCGAAGATGGTGGCCAAACTGACTCTACTAACACACAGCCTGGTCGACGTAGGGGCCCTCGAGCTGGACGACCTCGAAACGGAGACGACGGTGTCTGTGAGGGTGCCGAACCGCGTCCCCGGGGCGGCGTCCTTCACCAGCAGCTTCTCGAACCTCCAGCGCCAGAACTCGGACTTTGCGGACGGCAGCAGCCCGCAGCTGGCGGCTCCGATCATCGCCGCGCTGCACATGGCCGACTCGGCGCACCAGGTGTGGCTTCGCATCCCGCGAGAACACAGACCCGCCGCTTTCACTTTGCTCAACCGCAGGTGGCGGTTGGCGTTCGAGACGGGCACCCTTTCTGGCAGCGGGATAGTCTTGTCGTTTGAAATATCGGATGACGTAGAGGGGCGAGAAGCGGTATTTCAGGCGGTAGAAGTGCGTGACGTCACTTCCCCTTCGGGGTTTGCGACGATTGTCTTGGGTTGTTTCCAAATTGCAAGTGTAAGACTTCTATTCGAGTTGGCAATAAACGGGCAGGTAGCGAAAAGGTTGCGACACTAAAGTAGGTCACAAACAACGCTAAAATGGAACGCTAAAATGGGAAAGTAGGACTTCTATAGGACGTGGGTGTGGGCCTGTTGACGGACTGACGGAGCGACTACAATATTATGTCGCGCAGCTTTCACTCAAGGCAGGTGCGAACAATGGCTTCGCAAATAAGTGCGCAACCGGCTGAGCCTTACCTTTTGACGCCAAGCCAGAACGGACAACCACCCACTGCCTTCTTCCGCGGTTCTTGGCCTTGACAACGAGGCCGAGCAATCTTCGACTCTCCCCTCCTCTCACACAATGTGTTCGTGGTGTCACCGAATGTGTTCGTGGTGTCGGTCACAGGAGTCTTTTTCCGAGTCTAGAGGTTGGTAAATTGAAATTCTCAATTTAGCTCTCTAGCGAGCTACCCCACTTTTCTGGGGCAGGCCGTGGGGTACCCCCACCCCGGGCTTTTTTTTACCGTTTTTTCATGGTACTTTTGAGAATTCACAATTCGTCGAAAAAATTTCTCGCGGCCGACAACGGCGTGGCACAGTCGTCAGTTGACGACGTTCCTTACCTACGGGTGGGAGGTTCGGTTCCCGCCGGTGGACTTTTTTCCGGGTCTGCACTCAGCATCAAAGGTTCACCAGGGGCGGTCCGGAGGGGCCCTCCCCCCTGGATAAGGGCCCGCAACTTGCCATCATCAAGGTTTTCCGGAGGGGGGGGGGGAGTCGATTGATGACGTGCTCGAACGACACCGTGACTTCAACAAGTCACACAAGTTCGTACACGCCGACAACCTACCGTACCTTTACGGCATCCCGAAGCTCCACAAACCCGAACCACGGATGCGGTACATTGCCGGCGTGTCGGAGAAAGGAAACGTTGAGAAGAAAAACGAACAGAAGGACCGAGACGAAAAAGGCCGCGACAAGAAACGAATGAAGACACGTGCATCCACAACCCCTGCACACCAAGAAGCCTCCGGTTTGCTGAAGCTGGTGCTAGCTACGCTCCGAAGCAAGGACGAAGCGGCGTTTTCGCAAACGGGGATACGTCGTTTCTTCGTCGTGGAGTCGGTCGATGACGTAGCAGTACACATAAAGACGAACTACGCTCGACTGCGCAAAAAAGCGCCACGAACCTTCGACTTCAAAGAGATGTACACGAAGATTCCGCAGAAGCAGATTGTTGACTATGTTATGTCTGCGGTTGCAGAGGCTTTCGAGTACATGAAGTCCGAAAAAGGAGCGAACGTAGAAGCCCAGCGCGCCAAACACCGTTTCGAATTTGGGAAACCAGACGAATCGAACACGACCTCCTACAATGTCGAAGAGATTCGAGCACTGGTCAGCTTCATTGTTGGTAACACCTTCGTCACCAACGGTGGAACATGCTACCAGCAGGTATCCGGAATCCCCATGGGCGGCAATGCAAGCCCAGACCTCGCCAACTTATACTGCTACTGGTGCGAAAAGCAGTACATCGACGGCCTGGTCGCGAAAGGATTGCAAGAAGAGGCCAGGAATCACGCCGACAGCGTCAGATTCATTGACGACTTCCTGACCTGGGGTGTTCGACCACCGCCGGAAGATATCTACGGCATGGAGTATGGTGAAACGTCGAAAGGTGTCGACGACGTAGTCTTTTTGGGGATGCGGATCCGGATGGAGAGGAATGACAAGACGGACTTCATTCGGATGTCTGTCCTGGACAAGGGTGAGGAATTCCCCTGGAATCCGATAAAGTACACCCACGTCGAATCCACGGTACCACGAAACACCGGAACCTCGATCTTCAAAGGCGCACTGATCCGAGCAGCGCGCATCTGCAACAACATGCCAGATCTGAAGGTCGAGGTCATGAAGGTGTACTACAGACTTCGGAACCGAGGATTCTCTGGACGGGAACTCCGGCGCACGTTCGACACGTTCGTGGCACAAACGTACGGAAAGTACGAATTAGATGCGCGAGTGCTGTCACGGTTTTACCACTTCGTCGGAAAGGCCTATGACGAAGGTCGCCCGACCAACGAGGAAAAACCGTACATCAGCATCCGCACGCCGCAACCGCCCGACGGCTCACCGAAACATCCACCCGGGAGAACCTCGCCGCAGTCTACGTCGCCGCACAAATCCGAACCCACCAGCACTACGCACCCTGCGACGAAACCAACAAACCCACCTGGACGCAACGGCATAACGAACATTCGCAACTCATGTTTCTTCGCCGCCAGCGTGCAGTTCCTGGCGCGAAGGACGTCCTTCCGACTACAACTCGCAAACCTAACGCACCTGGACACCAACCAGCAGATGGTGCAGAGGCTGTTCACGGATTTCGACGCAGGCCAAAACATCCACGGTACAATGGCCACACTCCGGAGCCTCGTGTTCAACACGACGGCAGACGACTCCGCGCATCGGGACGTGCACGAACTGCTGACGTGGATACGCTCCTGCGTGACGGGCGACGACGACGACCAAGCTACGGTGACATACTCCCGTTTGACAACGTGCACAATATGCAAAGAGTCTTCACGAGCATCGCCGGCGTCAGAACCGTTCCTGATGCTTGAACTCAAAAACAGGGAGAAGCCCTACACCGAGTCAGTTGAGGATCTGATAAAGAAAGTGCAAAACAAGAGAGCAACCAAAGTGGACGACTTCCCCTGTAGCACCTGTAACAAAAGGACCGTTGGATTTACGAAGGAGTATTACACATTTCCAAAGCAAATGGATGTAACACTGCAACGAGCACAGCTATCGAAAAAAACACGCGAAGAAATAAAAATACCAGCCCGCACCCCGATCCGACAAACCATACTGATCGGTGAAGACTCCTACACGGTAAAAGGCTTCATTATCCACACCGGAAGAGCAACGGCAGGTCATTACTATACCGTGTTAAAGGAAGACGATGAATGGGTGTGCTACGACGACCAGCAAGTATTCGTACTCTCATGGGAGGAATGTGCCAGGAGATTCACAACCAATGGCTACGTCATCTCTCTCGAGAAAGCGTAAACACTTTCACCTGGTGGAAGTAGTGCCCCGTGGCGGTTGGTTACGAGCCACAACCCAATTTGTAAACCCCCTTTTTTAAAGAAAAACGGACGAAGGGAGGAGGAAGTGAAGCCATAGCACATGGTTTCAAACCACGGAGTCCTGGACTCCTTTCCCACACTTCTTCAGCAAGGCAGACGCACAAAAGGACGGTGCCACGGCATGATTCGGCAGCCGCTGCTAAACGAACAGTGCATGCTAATCCATGTGGTTCATGTACTTAAAAGAACTCAATGCTAAACGAACATCGACGTGGGCGGCATAGAGAAAGAAGAACTACTCTACGGCACCAGAAAGTCCAAAAATACCATGGTAAAGAAAATTAAAATTAAAAAATTAAAAGTAAAAGGAGAAAAAAGAAATTGTCGACAACGAAAGAAAGAACATAAAAAACAGAAAACGGAAAAAAAAGAAGAAAAAAAGAAAAAAGACTCTGCACTCCGCGAAGAAGACTTGATGCTAGCATCAAATACTTAGATAGCGCCTGAACACGAAACTAAGATTTTCCCCCTTCTACAGTGCAGTTGCCTTGGAGGCTGGGTGGTCGAATTCTCTGAGGTGAAATGGTCAAAATTCCCTGGCAAAAGTGGGCCCACAAAAATTTTTCAAAGTGTGGTTTTAGGCGTATTTGGGCCAAAAAAAAATTTTTTTTTTCTGACCACCCACCGTGGTGACCACCTTAGAGAGTGACAGGTAGCGTCCCCCCTCCACAGTGAAAATAGCCTGTATATAGGGGGGGGGTGGGGTCAGGTCCGATTCTGCCAACGACTCCGCAATCTGGCCGCTTAGGGCCACCCCTGGGGGGGGGTCCGGGGTACGCGCCCCGAACTTGCTATCATCCCAACCGAACTTGCCATCAGGGTTCAACGGGTTCGGGTTTTCACAAACGCCGAACTGGACAAAAAGGTTCGGGTTTGCACCAACGCCGGACCTGGGCAAAAAGGTGCGGATTTGCACCAACGCCAGGCTGAGCAAAACAATTCGGGTTGGACAAACCGGACCGGCAAGAAGCTTCGGGTTTGCACAACGCCCGACTGGGCAAACGGTTCGGGTTGCACAAACGCTGGACTGGACAAAAAGGTTCGGGTTTGCACAAACGCCGGACTGGACAAAAAGGTTCGGGTTTGCGCAAACGCCGGACTGGACAAAAAGGGTCGGGTTTGCACAAACGCCGGCCTGGACAAAAGGGTTCGGGTTTGGGCAAACGCCGGACTGGACAAAAAGGGTCGGGTTTGCACAAACGCCGGCCTGGGCAAAAAGGTTCGGGTTTGCACAAACGCCGGCCTGGACAAAAAGGTTCGGGTTTGCACAAACGCCGGACTGGGCAAAAAGGTTCGGGTTTGCACAAACGCCGGACTGGGCAAAAAGGTTCGGGTTTGCGCAAACGCCGGACTGGACAAAAAGGTTCGGGTTTGCGCAAACGCCGGACTGGACAAAAAGGGTCGGGTTTGCACAAACGCCGGCCTGGGCAAAAGGGTTCGGGTTTGGGCAAACGCCGGACTGGACAAAAAGGTTCGGGTTTGCACAAACGCCGGCCTGGGCAAAAAGGTTCGGGTTTGCACAAACGCCGGCCTGGACAAAAGGGTTCGGGTTTGGGCAAACGCCGGACTGGACAAAAAGGGTCGGGTTTGCACAAACGCCGGCCTGGGCAAAAAGGTTCGGGTTTGCACAAACGCCGGCCTGGACAAAAAGGTTCGGGTTTGCACAAACGCCGGACTGGGCAAAAAGGTTCGGGTTTGCACAAACGCCGGACTGGGCAAAAAGGTTCGGGTTTGCACAAACGCCGGACTGGACAAAAAGGTTCGGGTTTGCACAAACGCCGGACTGGACAAAAAGGTTCGGGTTTGCGCAAACGCCGGACTGGACAAAAAGGGTCGGGTTTGCACAAACGCCGGCCTGGGCAAAAGGGTTCGGGTTTGGGCAAACGCCGGACTGGACAAAAAGGTTCGGGTTTGCACAAACGCCGGCTGGGCAAAAAGGTTCGGGTTTGCACAAACGCCGGCCTGGACAAAAAGGTTCGGGTTTGCACAAACGCCGGCCTGGACAAAAAGGTTCGGGTTTGCACAAACGCCGGACTGGGCAAAAAGGTTCGGGTTTGCACAAACGCCGGACTGGGCAAAGGTTCGGGTTTGCGCAAACGCCGGACTGGACAAAAAGGTTCGGGTTTGCACAAACGCCGGACTGGACAAAAAGGTTCGGGTTTGCACAAACGCCGGCCTGGGCAAAAAGGTTCGGGTTTGCACAAACGCCGGCCTGGACAAAAAGGTTCGGGTTTGCGCAAACGCCGGACTGAGCAAAAGGTTACCTCTAGACTCGCTAAGGGTGGTCCTAACACCCATGTACTTATCTCGTCTCTCTCTCTTTTCCTGGCTAGCCACAGTGAGAAAAAGAGTCAAAGAGTACCGCAAAAAGATTCTTACTTTTCCTTATCCCTCAAAACCAGCACCCATCACAACGCCCCCTCCTCTCACACACAGGTAAACGAGACAGTTCTGGCCCTTTTGCGGAAGCAGATGGAACAGGCGGACGGCATGCCGAGCTGCGTCGTTGAGTCGATCAGTGATGACGAAAAGCCGCCAGAGCCGGTGCACTTAGAGGATAGCACGTACACCTGTGGCAAGTACGTCTTCAGCCGAATGGTATGCCATTTTTCATGCCGTTGGCTCGCAATGGCCGGTAGAAGCTTGAGGATCACGAGTCGTCAATGTGCTTTTCAGCGCGTTTACTTTCTGCACCCGAGCTGCGCTGTTTGCGTCGTCAGGCGTTGATACGCCGACTTGCAAACAATTGTCGACGCGATGCTTTTTTGCTAAGGCGGCCGCTGGCTTGCGTCACTCGTTCGAATTCGTGCGAAACAATGGATCCGTTCTCCTTTTGCTCCTTCGGGTTGGTGGGAACCATATTATACACACAAGGCCGATACCCCCCAGTTGATTCAGTTCGAAACGCCGCTTGCTCCAAACCAAGCCAATTCCGCACCATACAGACGATGGTGTTGCTCGCGTGCGTGATATGCCTTTGCACTATCATCGTCACGCTTGCCGTAGTTCTGCTGGTGTCGAAGCTTTGACCGCACGGCGCAAGTCATGGCATGTCTTCTGATGAGGCCAAGCACAGGTACAAGTGAGCCATCCCCATCCTGTTGGTGAAGGCGGACGGTGCGATGTGCCTTCCTTACTTGAATCGATCGGGAAGGAATGCTTCAAGAAGGTGCTCCATCGACAGAAGTGGAGGAAACAATCAAAAAACGACGGGGGGCGTGCCATTCTTTGCTTCTGTTCTTTTTCGAAGTAAAACAACGGCGTTAACAAAAGCGACATCGCACCATTCGTAGCGTGCCCCCGTCATCCGGCACAGCACTCTACGGGAATGCGACGAGGAACCGAATCCTGTGCGTTGTCCGCAAGGTCGACGTCGTCGCCCGTGGCATTTCTTGTGCTAAGAATGTGTAGTTATGAGCCGGCCACCCCTATTTCCTGGAACTGCATCGAATTGCCTCTGCTGTTTAGCACAGACTATCAGCAGTCTACCACAGGGATGTCAGGCATGCAAAGCGACAAAGAAGGGAAGGGTCCAAGCGACCGCGCGAAGACGATGATTCGAATGAGTCTAACTCCAGAAGCACGACACGGTACAATCGAAGAGGTAGTCACCTAGTGACAAATGCAGGCCATCGCTACAGATACTCTGCATTCTAACCTCAACTAGCATAGTTTATCACAGTCTATCAGCAGGGTGTGGACCGGCAGCGTACTACATGCGTATAAGTCGATCTTTGAGTGCGTGAGCCCCTCCGAAGAAAGGTCCATCACACTAGCGTACTACATGCGGCTTACCGTGCGTTCCGCTCAACAAAAATATCACAAGAAACAGTCTAAAAAGAGGAAAGAGTCCTGCGGGCACAAACAAAAGAAAGTGTCACTGGTGTGGTCGGTATAGCCAGGGGGAACTACGGGGGAACTACGGGGAACTGACCTTGGGGTGTCTTTTTTTTTTTGTAGTGGATTTTTTCAAACGCCACCAAACCGGGAGCTTTGGAGTGAGCAAAACGGTTCCTCTTGCTTGGGCTTTCCACAGAAGGCCAAGCCTTTTGAAAAATGGAGCCTTCGGGGTGTCGGGGTTGGTGCTTTCGCCGTGGCATGAAGGATTCGTTGGAAAGTAGAGTCGAACGCTATCGTAGGACTCGCAGATGTCGGTTGGCTCACGCTCGCAGGAACCTAAGTAAAGCTCGCTACCGGGCCCCCTTCAACGTTCCCCAAGAGGACTGAACGAAAAGCTCAGTTGCCACCATTGCGTGCTTGTACTGGTCCTTGAAAATAGTCGCGTTATCGTGACGGATGGCAGAGGCCTGGCCGATCGAGATCTGCAGGATGTCTTGGACAGCCCACAGATAAAATTGGCAGCACGCAATCAAGAGTCCGGTGATAGAAGAAAATATGTGCTTGAGTCCAACTTGTGTCTGCATGGAAGAGAAGCTGATAAGAAGTTCTTGATAAACTGCATGCCCTCAGCATGCCATTCAAGGCTAATGTTGTTGTCGGCAAACTGCTCTACGATCTCTGGATGCAGAGCCCGAAGACCCGAAGGCTTTGCCGTCCCTCTCGCCAGCGAAAGAAGCAAACAAGCCAGAGCCTCTCCTTGCGCGCCATTCTGACACTCCAACCCCTCTTGGGTTTGGCAAGAAGGTGATCTGCAATCACGTTCAGAAGCCCAGGTGGCGTTTGCATCAGCTCCTCTACTCTGGGAGAACCCGGAAGCTCTCCGGAGATGGTACCTGCATTCCAACTCGTCCTCTTGGGAAAGGCCAGTCGACGGCTGTACGCAAGTGGGCGGAGGTCCTGGGACTGCGAAGGCGTGACTACCCCACAAGAAGGACTCGCTGTCTCTCTGTTCTGCCCCCGCCGCCATAGCCATCTTATCCTCGGCCAAGCACCAGTTTCTCCTCCAACCTTGCCTTCAGCATGGCCATTATTATTATGACCTGTCATTCTGGTTATCAACCTTGCTCCTCGCTCGGGTTGCCGTCTTCGACCGCGACCGCCTCTGATAGTTTGGGTTAGAATGCAAATAATCTGTGGCGATTTGCGGTGTCGCGGTTATCTCTTCGTACGTGATGTGTCATTATTTCGCCTCTTTAGCTCGACTTGATCGTCGCGCTCAGGCGCGCGTTTGGTGCCTCGCTTCTTCTTCGATTGCTCGCCCAGGTTAATCGGTTGCTGCACCGGCGCTTTCACACGCCGCACTTCACTTTCTGGTGCTCGCGGCACACCCGCTCACTCCACTTTTCGTGTTCCGTAGCGTTGAACACCGCCCATCTCGCCGCACGCTCTGCCCTTCCACCTCCGTACGTAGGGAAAAGATCCATCCCCCACGCCTCGTCGCTGAACTCGTGCCGTCGTCAGCTGTGTCTCGAGCACTTCCATCGTCTCCGTACTACCACGGAAGATCGGCCTCATCTCGTACCCCGTGAGGCACGGCGGGGCTCCCACCGTTCTCAGCGACCCTATCTTCTCCAGTTTCCTGTCTGGCAGAAGCGGTCCGTCGCCGTTTCGCTCCAGCGCATCCCCGACGGGTTTTAAAAGTTTTGCGAGTACCCTCGCACGCATGCTCAACGGTGTCCCGTCCGTCGTCGCTACGACACTGCCCGGAAGATCCAGTTTGGTGCACACTTCAAAGTCGACGGCGAGCTCCGCCATCGAGACGTCACCCGCCACCGACCAGCACATCCCATGCAGCCAATACTGCAGCGCCCGGAACCACCTCTCTCCTCCGACCGCCGCGAAGGTCTCCGGTCCCGCGATCGCTTCGAAACCCGGCGGGCGCGGGGCCTCTGGTAGAACATTTCCTGCTCTCCTTACCGCAGCTGATCCTGTCACTACCTGTCAAACCGTGACTCCCAGTCTGTCCTTCCTTCTCATCCTATTCCTTCCTCTTCGGGGCACGCATAGCACATGGCCGCTCTGCGCAAGTTGGGGCCGTAATACTGCACCTTCGTAGCTCTTCCGCCCCACCTTCGCCAGGGCCGACTGCACAAAGTGATCGCCACAAAGGAATTACCCCCCGAAATTCACCGATTTTGGCCTGGACCAGGTGGCTTGTCTCCTGGGGTCTTTGATCTTGATACGCTCGAAATACCCGAAATTGTCCTTATTTTGTGACGAAAACGTGCAAAGTAGCTCAGAAATGCTCTCCAGGACCCAAGGCCGCATCCCTGAAGCACTCAGCAAAAAAAACAAGAAACGAAAAAAAAAAGACACCCCCCCCCCATGTTGAACTACGGGGGAACTACGGGGAACTGGCTCACCGACCACACCAGTCACCCCTTATTTTTTTCTTCTTCTGTTTGCGCGCACGTGCGCAAATCACCTGCTGCCGATCGACGTGTTTTCAATACTGTCAAGCGCGCTTGTTACCATAAAGAAAGAGATCGTCTCCTTCCCTACAACGAAACCAATTGAAAGCGTGCCATGCGAGGGGAAACACGTCGCAGGTGTGCACAACCGAACGAAAACTCCTGTTGTCACGTCACAAAATGCCGTGGGACGGGTATCGAAAAAGCTGGCATCGTGTGATAATCATCAGCATGCCGTTACACTCCCGTACAAACTGTATCAGCAGCCCCAATTCCAAGGAGAATGTGCAGCGACACACGGTTGCATCCGGGTTGGGTGTAGCGTTCAACAGATAAGGACCAATTGAGGTGTATTTAAGCCGGTCGATCCCTATCTCCTGGAACTGCATCGAATTGCCGGCCGCTGTTCATTGTAGCGAATCGAGGTCCACCACAGTCTATCAGGTACATCCCTATCCCCTGGAGCTGCATCGTATTGCCTGGCGTTGCTTCTGTCTATCACAGTCTATTAGGAGGGGATGGACCGGCTTAGTATTGGTTCTCCCGCAACGAGTATGCGTGTTGCCAGACAACCGCACGTCATCAGTCGAAGTTTAGGCTCGCCTTTTTTTGTCCCTTCTATCTGGCGAAACAGCAGCCACGGAACGGGCTTGACACTCTTAGCGGAGATGGGAGACCCCCTGTCGTCGAGCTTAACAGTTTGTGCACACAGGCTGGGACTGACCAGTACCTTTGTCCGAAGATTCAAGTGTTTCCGATTGTCACCTGCGGCCGAACGTGGGGAGTGCGCGCCACAGAACTCGGAGATGCCCGTTGAGGTGTAGAATAGGTGCGGGGAGGCCGCAACAGTGCAATACCGCTCCTCTTGTCGTCGTTTTACTTATCCAATGATTGGGAAGACGGCAAAGGCTTTGGGTCTTCGGATCCGCAGCTTATCCGTTTCCGGCGCCATTTCGCGAAGCCAAGGAGTTGAGTATCTTGTGTGCAGCCGGCCCGAAAAGGAACGAATCGAAGAACACAGCACAAACACCCTTCTTTGGTGAGAAAAACTACTCTTTCTTCCAACCAAAACTACGCACTTCTTCTGAATGTTTTTTCGAGGCATTGCAATGTGTTCCACAATTGGAAGTTTGAGCAGAGCAACCCAACACTATGCCGAAGTGCATGGCGCCGGTTTAGTTTGTGTATGTGTCTGTGCTGTACATGGTGATCCCCCACACGAGAAGGGTTCCTTTGGACGGAAAAGAAAATCCAGGGCAAAAAATGCTCCGGACAAAAGGCACCGAAACGATGGCTACCTTCGCCAAAAAAGGAATCCTTGCTGGCGATTTTTGTTGCTCCTGGAATGGATTTCTTAGGTGTGGGCCACGGTACAAGTACAAGTTTACGGAAGTTTAGGAACCCTCCCCCCGGATGACGAAGGCCGGGGAGAGCCGGGGGCAGTGAAGTAACGCCCGCGAACGGTGGGTGGTGACCCCTCCGAACAACCTCCCTGGCCCTGGCCCACGCCTGGTGCCGCAACCCCTTAACCCGGGCGGCGGCGCTTTGGCATGAGCCAGGAACCTCAAGGGGAGCAGCGCGAGAGGCATCATCCACGCTTCAAAGGCCCACCCACACCTACAAAACAAGTTTTACGATCCCGGTATGTCACTCAGAAACTTCGATCTCAGCGCCCAGAGGCTCAGCGGAGTCTAATAAATCACGCACAAAACCTCAAGATCGACCTACCGTAGGGTGCATGGCATGAGCGTTTCTCATGGGTTGCTGGACTATGCGATTTGTCTGTACGTACATGTTGGTGAGTGATCATGATTGTTATGCCAGTCTCCTCCCGAGCACGCGCCAGTGTTCTCTTTCGAAACTACAGTTATGAGTTACTGCGAAACAAAACTATTTCTGAGATAGCAAAACCCGAGCGTAGCGTACTTTTTGTGAGATGGTTTTATTGTCCAAACAACCAGGCCCGCTTTCTCGTTTTATTATATGGTACGATGCACGGTGCAGTAGTAAAGACTTTGCACTTGTAAAATTTACAAGTGCACTTGTAAAATTTACAAGTGCACTAGTAAAATTTACAAGTGATTTCAGGTGTTTTGGCAGGTGTTTTGGGGTGAAACAAGAAGAAACTGTGGCAAGTGAAGCACACATTCAGAAGCACCGGCTTCTTTTTCACCTAACTCGTCAAAATGGGGCTGGGAGAGCAGAGCAAAGTGACAACCCAGTGCTTGAGAGCCCCGCGCGTAGGCAGACCGCGTCAATCCAGATTTCCCCCACTCCAAGGCAAACGTGAACACTCGAACACGACCCCCCTGTGGCTCGATGCGGAACACGGGACAATAACATCGGAAGAGACGGAGCGCGAAGGAGGAGGCGTTCGTGTCCTCTCAGAGCAGAGTCGTGCACAGGTACGTCCTGGTACCAGAAATAGAGTTGCACG
Organism: Diplonema papillatum; assembly: GCA_030068145.1. Classification (NCBI taxonomy): domain Eukaryota; phylum Euglenozoa; class Diplonemea; order Diplonemida; family Diplonemidae; genus Diplonema; species Diplonema papillatum. Next base: position 145,715 of record JAPJBO010000226.1, on the reverse strand, counting down.
GCAAAAGACGCTCTGGTATCTTGCTTTTGGCCCAGGAGGTTACGAATATCTCTGCCTGCGTGCGTCTTGTGCCGGACAGGCTTGGCATCCATTTTTTGGACTGAGTCGTGGGCAACAGTGCGGTCAACTCTGAAGGGCAAATACCGATAAACGGAAATAAGTTGGACCGGACAAAATGGTCCAACTCACCTATTTTGGGCTCTGGTGGTCCAACTTTTGTCCGGCCACTTTTTTTCGGGGGGTTCTGTGTACTTGGTGCAGTTTTGCGGCTGGCCAGCACTCGCTCCACTCCGTAGTCGCGCATGGGTGGAGTTCCCGAACACTGCGCGGCGCTGCGTAACCCGCTGAGTTCCCTCCAGCAACTCGCAACGAAGCACCCATGGTCATTGGTCGCCATGGCCCTGTGGTGGAATCACAAGATCTTCCTTGCGCGGAAGGATGTTTGATCGCGACCGGTTGCGGTTGGTCAGTGCCGAGGGTGGACCAAGATGCGTCCACCGTCTGTCCCATTGCTTTGGTAGAGTGCAAACGCAAAAATGCAGAGTGCAAACGAGATGGCTCGAGGTTGTGTGGCTGACAGTGAAGGAAAAAGTATGAGCCGCCAATAAACGACGATCTTGGTACGCTCAAGAAGAAACCCAACGCATCTCTCGCGCCTGACTACCCATTTGTCACGGGACATTTTTTACCTCATGCCCATCGACCCAACCCCGCCTAAGTGGATACGTGCCTGGGCGGAAATATGTTGGACCGGACAAAATGGTCCAATTGTTTTGGTCGTCCGCGGTCCAACCTTTGTCCGGTCCAATATATTTTCGGTCCAACATATTTCCGGTCCAACTTTCTTCTGCTTATGGTATGGAAGATCCACGGGGGGTTTCGAGGGCTGAAGGATTCTTGTCACACGAGGTTCTAGGGGAAGTTGTTTGGGCTGTTGCCGTGAGATTAGTACTTCTTGGGGTTTGGCGGTTGCTTTGGTCGGGTCGGGGTGTTGGGAACGAACGCGGTGTGCCTACTGCTTCATTTTATTGTCGTTGATTATTGGGGTGTTGCTGCCGCTGCCGTGCTTGCGTTCTCACCTTCTTCCTATGCTTGTAGGGCCCATGTTGCCCATTCAGCGCACTTGTCTCCCGGGCAGCTGGCACGCGTAGAGCCACACTCCGGATTACCGCGTGGTTCCCTTCGCTTAGGCGTCCAGGGCCTGCATTCGGGTGCCCGAACACCGGCCTTTGGTCCGCCTCCGGCTGAAACCATCTAAGGTGCGCTGTGTCGCCCCCTGTCAGAATGTGTTGAGAGGTGGCCTTTTCGTTGCACCCTCCTAAACCACATATCTCCGTTGTGCCGTTTTGTAGAATCGATTGCCTCACTAGCGCACTGCTCCGCTGGACCTCCGGAGTTGGTGCAGCGTCTTGCCGTTGATGCTGCTCTGTGGCGCGTTTAGTCGCTCTCTGATGCTCGAGGGTCCCCCGTGCAAACCTGCCGATCTCTTCCATCTGCACTAGGCCGGCGGCATCTTGGGCGCATACATATTGATCCACATCAAAGACGCTTCGTCCGTTCAGCACTCTTCCTGCTGCCTCGTCCGCTTTTTCATGTTTACGAAACCTCACAAATTCTGACTATTATGGTCGAGCCCGAGTGTTACATTGATGGGCTGTGTGGAACTCCTCACTGCGGCAACAACAATGTCAAGATCCCTGCTTGGGCAAAGCCTCCGTGCCGAAGCGTGTCGGGAAATGGTAGGCATGCTCGGACCGACTGGAAGTATTCGCAACAGTCAGGCGGCCGCTTCTGCCCAGGGTTCCCCGCTCCCCGCTCACGTCGCTATTGTAGAGTGTGTTTCACTGTTGTGAATTTGGCACGACACCACTCACAGTGCGTCTCTCTTGCCTCCGTTTCTTCTCATTTTGTAGACGCTTTTCCTCGGCAGCTGTCAACTAGCTCAACAAAAGTCTCAGGGTAAAGGGGCTGGACAGTGCGTACAGTTCCAGTTGGGTGCGCGCTGCTCCTCTCATCCTTTTTCAACGGCGCCGCTGTCTATCAGGGGAGATGATTCCCATCAAGGCCCCCAACAACCCTGCCCAACTCAGTCCGAGGGGTAGTGCACATCGACCAAACCTCCCCCAGTTTTCAATCTCGCAATTTTTCACGCAAAACCCCCTATGCATCACTGTTTTGGACTGAAAAACACCTGAATTCACTTGTAATTTTTACTAGTGCACTAGTAAAATTTACAAGTGCACTTGTAAAATTTACTAGTGCACTTGTAAATTTTACTAGTAAAAGTGTAAATTTTACTAGTAAAAAATTTTACTAGTAAATTTACTAGTAAAAGGGTCATTTTACAAGTTTACTACTGCACCGTGTGCCAAAAGGGGGGGGGGGTTGGGCAGATGTTTTATGGCATAGTAAGATACTGGGCATGTGGGGTATGGGACCCATATCCCCCCAGAAACCATTTTTTCGGGCCGGTTTTGGGGCCAAATGCCCTCGGAGAGCCTTTTTCTGAGCGCAAAACTCTGTTTCTGTGGGTTTCGAGGCCCCGCACGGTGCACTCCAGCATCGTGTGGGGGTGTTAACTGTGCGGCCAAAGTGTCGGGCGTGGGCACACCTGCTAGATCCAGTGTGCCACACCCGCAAATCCAGCGTGAAATCCACTGACACCCAAAAATCCAGTGCGGAATCCAGTGTGACACCCGCAAATCCAGTGTGAAACCCACTGTACACCAGCTAAAACAGTTCCCCAAGTTGGATCGAGTCACCTGTCGTCCAACGCAAATCAATCATCAAGGAGGCGAGGCCCCTGGTTGTTAAAAAAGCTGACCCCAGGTTCTTCTGGCAGTATTGGCAACTTTTATTGGCAGAAATCGGCTTGTCGGATCGAAAGAAGTGAGTTTGCTGCTGGTAACCTCACGAAGGCGATGGTTAATCGTGTTCCCTTCTGCAGGTGTCGCACACGTCCGGCCAGGTGTTCGAACCGGGCACCACGTAGCTGGCGGTACGTGTTGTACGACACCTTTGCCGTTAGTTGGCCTTCTTCGTCCACCAGCCTGTGCTAGAAGGATTTGTGCGACGAACGTCTTGTGCACGACAGTGTTTCCGTGACCCACGACGTCGGTGGTTGCCTCCACGAGATCGTCGAATGCCTGCTGCCTCATGGGTCACCTTTGTCGGTCGCCCTCTGTACAGAGACCCCGGGCGCAATCGGGTCAACTCCTGCAGCTTTCATCAGAAAGGCTCTCGTCGCTCTAAAGTGTCTCCGCATGGAGCCCTGTGACCTATCGTACTTCGTGTGCGTCTTGCCTTGCAAATTTTTGAGCCAATTCTTCGAACGAAACGCATTTACGAGTCACGCATTCTGAGAACAGAGTTAAGTTCCTGTTCTGGGTGGGTGCTGCCGCCGTAGCCATTGTACAGTGGTAACCCTACCTGGGGCCTCAAAGTCCACAACAACTGAGTTTTGCGCTCAGAAAAAGGTTCTCCGAGGGCAGTGGACCCCAAAATCGGCCCGAAAACATGGTTCCTGGGGGGGTATGGGTCCTATACCCCACATGCCCAGTATCTTACTATACCAGAAAACATCTGCCCAAACCCCCCCCCCTCCCCCTTTTGGCATCGTCTCATATTTTCTCGCACAATAAATAACGCTAATACACGAGCGAACTTTCACTATGAAAAAGTCTCTAAGATTTCTAGCCCAGGTTGGCAGAAGAATCCCAGTTCTTAGCCCAAAAACGAAGGAAGCTCTGCAACGACAGCGCCCTCCCGCCGGCTCTTACCGGCAACTCGCGCCTCGGCGTGCCTGTCGGCGCAAACGGGAAAGCGAAGATTCCGATTCATTCTCGGATTATGAACTCATGAGCAACTTCCAACAACAGTTGCAACCGACTAGAGTTGCACTGCGGCGAAAGCGCGGAAAAAGTGACCCTCTGGAGTCACGTAGCGAAAAGCTGGCATAGTGTGGTACTCATTTGTATGCAAATGACTCCCCACTAACGCAACAAGAAGACGAAGCTCTGCGAATTGATGTGATGGCTAAAGCATTCGCGTCGTTTCTGAGCGGTACGGTGTTCTGCACTCAATCAAAAAATAGCACAGAAGGTCTTGTTGGGTCTGATCCCCTGACAGACGGTGAGGGAAACGAAGGAGCGAAGATCTGCGAAGTGATGTGGAGGGGGACATTCCGGGTTAATCCGAAGCAGTGTATATAGACGGCAAGTTTACTTACCGGAGGTGAAAAGAGAGTTCTCAAGAGAAGGTTCAAACCGTGGCGACGTTAGTTGAAGGTCAAGGAACCGCAATTTCACAACCTGGACCAGAAGCTGGGGGCGTTCCAAAACAAAAAGAATGGAATCAGAAGAATTGGACGGGTGCTGATCGGCCAAGCTCCCAGTTGTTTCTGATCAACCGCCAAAAAACACGCTGCTCGCGTCTTTTTTCGCAATGTTCATAGTTTGCCAGTACCAAAAAGGTGAAACACGTGACAGCAAACCCCGGCTTGCAGTGAACTTCAGGGAAGAAGTCAGGGCCGTAGCGTGAGAGAACTTCACTACCACCCTTGGAGCATGGACTGGCTTGGCGGAGTGAGTTGACAAAGAAGAACTCGCGTGGAGACCCTGGAAATTCAAGCAACTCTGTAACCCACGCGCAACCTTCCGCTGCTCTCCGCAGCTCTTGGTTCAAGTGGCTGAAAATTGTTGACGGGCGTCAAAAACGTCCTGACTCACTGGACCGCGCTTCTGGGATTCCCCTCGCTGCAATTTGTCATAGCGTTGCTTGAGATATGCACGGTCTCATTGGTCTGGCCTTCAGAGGCCCACAAGGGACACCCGTGACAGCAAACTTGTTCGGTCCTTAAGCCACAAGATGTCTCAAATCCTGCCCCAAGAGCCCTGCCCCCTCCTGCCCTTTTTCGCGACAAACAAGACACGACCGTACCCCCAAACCTCTACAAAAAAAAAAGAAGGGAAGCCAATCATCAAAACAGGGTTGCCAGAAAGCGGCCCGTCGCCCGCTCAACATCAAACCACGTCTTTCCCCAGTTCTGACGGTATTAGTCCTTTCTCAATCCCCATCGCTGGATACTAGCATCAAGACCTGCAAGCTCCTACACCAATACCTCCTATACTCAACTCGACCCTTTTGCGACTGCAGCTTGTTCGAACGCGCAAGCGGGGGTTCTGATTTCGATTCTGAGTGCAGCAACGTGTTTGTCACAGTTGGGCCCCGCATTTGCTTTCGAGAAGAAAAATGTTGCGCAGCGCTACGGTGTTGTGGCGAAGGAAAGAGCACACAAGGTCACTACACAATGAGAAACAGTCTAGAATAACCTGCGCTCGTCTACACGGGAGTAGACGAGTTTCCACAAGAAATACAAGAGCATGCAACTCAGTTGATGAGAGTTTGATCCGGAGACCAGAACACGAGCTGAGGCGGTATGCGACTCATCGTCACTGTATCACTCATTGTCACTGTATCACTCATTGTCTCCGGGTAAGGTAATTAATCGCGTTTCCATCCGTCTGTTTCCAAAACCTACCGCAAGCAGACATGTTGTGGCAAAAATCGTGGCTAATTGTGCATAAAAAAATTGTGGCCGACAAAAATGAACCCTCGAAAACACGAAAACGTGTGTTCTACGTGTCATGCACCAAACATATTTGGTGACGTGGCGACGGAAAGAAAACGGGGGGAATGGGTTAATGACAGACCGGGTAAAAGGACCAGCCCGCTTGAGCACATCCTACAGCCCGTGCTGCTGTCATGTTGCAGGACCACCACTCGTAGATACGATGGCACATCTTGCCTTGATGCGAGCTGATTATTGAGCATGCGAACGTCCCCCGTCGATATTCCGCAAAGCACGCAAACCCCGGGGGAGAATATCGTATCCACGGGTGCTCGCTGGAAGAAAATAAAACGGAGAAGAAGTAAAACTTGACAGAGAATCCAACACTAGGCGAGCGTGCTTTTTATTTTCCGCAGGTGGGGGTGAATGGGGAGGACGCCTGGAGGCTGTTGTCACAGTGTTTTCCCCATCAGTTCACCTGCACAAGTCTTCCAGCGAGGAGCCACACTTCGTGTCAATATTCCCAAAAGTACTTTAGTACTGACAAAAACAAAAAAAGCCGAACCCGGTAAAACCCGGGACACCCAGGCCCATTTTTGGGGGTCCCAGGTTTTACCCGGTTCAACATTAATCCAATTACGGTAACTAAGATTCCTCGCGCCCCCTACCCAGAAGAATAGCCGGGAAGTTCCCATCTTACCCGTTCTTCTTGTCTGAATGAACTCACCGATAAACATAACAACAGAGATTTCTCATTCTTCAACCAACGCATGTGCGAGCTGCTGCGAACATTCGCGCAGAAAAACCCGTCAACAAGGAAGGAGGAATGGGTGACACTTTTCCTGCTTTTTTCATTAAGCGTTCCCCACAATTTGCGTATGGTGTGCAATCATACGTACCGTGGTACTCGATGATATGACCACCCTCGCTTTACGCCAACACCCGATTCCGCGTACTGCCGCATGTGTGCCAGCACCAGGGGTGATTCCCCATTATGCTATTAAAGTTTACTAATTTCCCCATTATGCTATTAAAGTGGTGCTAATTTCCCCATTATGCTATTAAAGCTGCTAATTTCCCCGTTATGCTATTAAAGCGGTGCTAATTTCCCCATTATGCCATTAAAGTTTGCTAATTTCCCCATTATGCCATTAAAACATTTTTTTTGGGTTTCGGCGGGTTTCCACCCGTTTTCCACAGTTTCCCGCGGCCTCTACCACGAACATGTCCTACCGTTTCGGGAATGGTTTCCCGCAAACCCTTGGATTTGTGTACGTGTGTGAGGATACGGCTAATAGCTTGCTGGTCATGAAATCTTCAGTACACTCCTTCAGGAGTCCTTGGTTGGTCCAAGACATGGCAGCACGGCCGACGGGATCACGTTCAAACCCGAAGTGCCCGCCCTGGCACTTCGGGTTTGACCCGGCGCCCATCATGGCCACCGCAGCGGCATTCCACTGTATCTGAATCCACAACTGTGACAACACAAACTGGGCTCATGAAATGATGAAAAGCCTCATCTCATGTATCAAATTTCCAAATGAGTACCACAAAGGTCCACGCTGCAGTGCAGCCTGCAGTATGGTTCCCGAGTTTTTCCGCCAGAAGCTGCAGCTGAGACAGTGAGAGCTTAGCTTCGGTGCAGCTGTCTTTAGTCTGCTCTAACTTAGTCTGGTGTCAGATCACCAGCTGAGCTGTCAGTGCGAACCCTGCTGACCCCTTTTGGTGAACATGCTGATTGTTTCCCGCGGACCAGCACAGTGCCAAGACGCTGTGACTTGCAAAGTTAACTGTTCGGAAATAAGCCGTTTTCTCGAAACAATCTACTGAAAGTAGGCTAAGTAGCGCCGTCGAATCGATTTCATCAAACGACTGCTCGCGTTAGGCACGGTTAGAAAGTGCATTGTCATTATCTTCCTCGAAAATGGACAAAACTACTCAGAAAAAGTCTTGACCAGACTACCTGTGCGGTACTACGACCGCCAGTAGCCCAGTCGCAGAATGGGGAAATTAGCAAACTTTAATGGCATAATGGGGAAATTAGCGCCACTTTAATAGCATAATGGGGAAATTAGCGCCACTTTAATAGCATAATGGGGAAATTAGCAACTTTAATAGCATAATGGGGAAATTAGCAAAAAACCCCCCCAGAATGGGGAAATTAGCAGCTTTAATAGCATAATGGGGAAATTAGCAACTTTAATAGCATAATGGGGAAATTAGCAAACTTTAATAGCATAATGGGGAATGTCCCCAGCACCAGCTTCCCGGCAGGTGTGCTGCTACTCAGATATCTGCACTCCGCATTTTCGCCAGATTCCGCTTAAGTGTGCTGAAGCGTGAGAGACGGAAATGCGCAAACTCGAGATACGATTGTATCTACAGCTTGATCACTGATCATTGTTTCGTGTCAGCGCTCCTGAAGTCGGTCTGAAGTGGAGTTTTTAGGCTCATCCCACCACACGTTTCGCCTACGTATCTGCAGTAGCTTGCTGTCTGGTGAATCCGTTTCCTGTATCATACGCCTGGGCGGTGCCGATCCGACTGCAAAGAGCAGCATCAGCAGTACTTGCAATGCAGTGGTCACAGCAAGCTTGAAATGTGGCATCGGCGCTGCACAGGTAGCTTGGTCGATGCACTCAAGTGCGTTCACCTTATGCGTGCCCCGCACAGCCTGGTCTGTCGCTTCCGCTGCCTACCAGATCCCGTCCCACGCGAACCCCAGAATGGAAAAGAAAACGGGAAGAATGGTGCCGGTGCACCCTCGGGTCGGCACCGAGCTCCGCAAAAATGCGACTACTACTCGCACAGCCTTCTCGTGGGGTGTTATGTATCAAAAAAACGCTAAAATAAGTCGAATAGTCGGCAATAGGCAACAAAGATACACGCACAAGTACACGTACTGCCACTACGGCAGATACGATGCACACACTAACATACTATACCTTAAAGGAACCTTTACGTCAATGGCCACCCCGGCGACTTTAAAACCCCGGATCCCTAAGCGAACTTGCACTCTAAAAATTGGACTATTTATCGGGGAGTACCACTCCAAGCTAGAACGACACAGACTACACTACTATTTGCGCAGTCTATCGTCACAGATTGCTGCCTATCAAGTTCGGTCTATTGCCACAGATCGTTGGTGCATATCAAGCTAACTACTACGACATTCTCTTACGCCTCTTACAGTGGCGGATGGCGACAAGAACGTCTCTTTTTCAAGTTCCCCTCATTTCCTGGCATCCAAAAACTCCCAAAGACAAGCAATGGTAACGACCCTTCACATCTCCGGGGTTCGGTCCTTTGTCATTGCGACAACTTCGATAAAACGGAAAGCAACAAAAATCCCAAAAGAAAGAGGGATGAACCGGAGCCGTTTCTGTGAAGAACTGCTCACGAAATTCCGAACGACAACAAAAGGGGGGGAAACGTGATGCTCGGGGAGAAGCGATGCTTGGTGAAGCGTGCGTGACTCGCTAGTGACCCGGTCTGCCCGCCTGCAGCAAACCAGTACCAGCATGTCGCATGTGTGGTGTCTTTCTTCGAGTTTTCGAATGCCTTTCCCTTTACGGATTGATGGCTCCTGTATCCGTCGTACCTCGGGCGTTGTATGAACATAGGTGAGCCGGTCCACCCCTGCTGACAGACTGCTGATAGTGCGTTGCTCAGGGTAGTCGAAGGCCCGACAATCACACTAATAACAACAAATTGGGTGGTGACCCCTCCGAACAGCCTCCCTGGCCCTGGCCCACGCCTGAAGCTGCAACCCCTTAACCCGGGCAGCGCGCTTTGGCATGCGCCAGGAACCTCAAGGGGAGCAGCGCGAGAGGCATCACCCACGCTTCAAAGGCCCACACACCAATGCAACAAATTTACGACTGCTGATAGACTGATACAGCAGCAGGAATTCGATGCAGTTCCAGGAAGTAGGGGTGGACTGGCTCAATAGGCCAACTTGTGTAGAGATTGTACTCCGTAAAACTTCGTGAGTGCAATAAAATGACCTTCCGTATCCTATTCGACGACGCTGCGCACTCCCGATAAGACCACACGAACTCCCGAGGGTTCAGCTAGTAGCCGAGCGATTAAAAATAGTCGAATCTTGGCGCGCTTCGCGTTCTGACACCACCCGCACTGTGCAGTTGCACACAAGCCCGTGGCGTCCTGTGCCCGCGCAGAGTGGTACACAGCAACAAGGACGAAGCAGGCTTGTCAGTAAGTTCAGCTGCGTGTTCGCCACGTCTGAACCCGAAATGAAGGAACCGAGAAACCACAGCCACCCGAAAACGCATCGCAAACAGGGTGGGCGGCGGAGGGGAAGAGTGGGGCCAGCAGCCCCTTCCACCCCACGTTCTGTTACCCGGGCCACACCCGGAAGCAGGAAAGGGTGGAACATGAGGCGCTTTGCGTGTCCGGGGCTCAGGACGGCAGCCGCCGACAAGCGGCAGAAGAGGCATCGTCGGGGGCGATGGGAGCCCGTGACGGCTCAAGGTGAAGATGGCGACAAAGAGGAAGAGCCCATTAACTCCGGTGGGGCTGCCAGTGGGCAACGGCAGTACACAGAGGAAGACGTGCGGCAGGCGTTGGCGCTGAAGGAGCAAATGCGGGTGGTTGGCGATTGGGACGGGGCTGACGCTGAGACTCGAGACGACATTCTCCTTTACGAGTGTAAGCCTCTGTACATCACAGCGGGCGGCGAGAAGCAATCAAACGGCCAGATGCTGTTCCGGGACTACATGCACGCCTGCCTGTGGGGCCTGCCGAACAGGTATAATCCTTCTTTCCTGTTTATTTCTTTGCACCTTTCAATCCCCACACTTCGCCGTTGAGTCGACAGAGTGGGTTGGCAGAGGGGGTCGACAGAGTGCGGAAATAATTCGCACCAGCGACCGCTGGAGCGATACCCCCCGAACCTGAGTATCCGCAGCAAGTTCCGGTTGTGCAGGATAGTCGAAGGAACCAGCTACGTCACCTTCCTATACCGGTTGTCCGAAGCATGGATGGGTCGAACACGTCGTCCTCCCGGCTGCATACATCTTGTCGTGTAGGGGTAGACCCGCGTGGTTCGGTAGTTACACTTGGGATCCCTTCGGTTCTCTGTCCGGCAGCTTTTTTGTCGAGCATTTCCTACCAAGCCGGCGCTCATGAAAACAGAAACACAGGTTCCGAGGCATGAAGGGATTCCTGCAACGAGCCCGACTGTCGGATCTGAGCGGGATGCTCGAGAGGATCTACGACACCGACTTCAAGCATATGACCGGGGGTGAGTACGCTGACGAGATGCGCAAGTTGAAATCGGAGCCGCTCCTCCGTCCGAAGATCCCGTCCCTTTTGAACCCGCAATTCGCCGCTGCAGTGCTTAACTACCTTCTGAAGCAGATGAAAAAGCTCGGCACGAAGCGGCTCATCATATACGAGCTTTCTGGCCACAACGGGCAAACAGCGCTCGGCATACTGGACCTACTGCAGGAGAACCACCCGGAGATATATGCGTCGTGCGAGTATCACATGATCGACGTTTTGGGTGTCTGGATGACGCACAGAGACGTGAATATCAAAGCGCACCACTACGAGCACTACTTTGAACACCACGTGTCAATTTTCGACTGGGAAGTCCTCGTGCCGGACCGGGTGTTCTTTCTTTGCCTCGAAGTTCTCAGCTACCTCCCCTTTGACCGCGTGGACATCCTGCCAGACGACGTGTCCGCCGAGCAGCCGCCGATAATCTGGGAAGTTGGTGTGCGCCTCTTTCTGTCGTATAAGACAGCACGCCATGGGTCTTTTTTTCCTCGCCCCGCCCACAGTCACCGTCGGCACCGACTGTCAAACAAGCCCAGCCTGAGCCCGATAAAACTCACGTTATGGGGTCATCCACCTATTTTTTAGCACAAAAAATCACAACTTTTCATAATTAGGTTTGACACATTGTTCTGCAGAGCTCTGCAAAGGTCTGCAAAGTTGTGAAAAGTTGTTAGTGTGGTACTCATTTGCATGCAAATGACTCCCCACTACCGCAACAAGACGACGAAAAGTTGCGACGGCTGACGCTGGCGAGAAACGTGCGCTGGCGGTGATTCTGTCCGGGGGTATGTTCCTCGCTGCGCGGTGGGGACGGAATGCGCGTGCGAACGGAGGGGCGGCCGGGACAGACGGGTCGCCGAGCTCCTCGGCGTCCGTGTCGTCGACCGCCTCTGATACGACCGGCAGCTTTGACGAGCACGTCTCCGAATCCTCCTCTTCGGAACCTCAGCGTCCGCCGCTGGACCGCGGCTGCAGGGACTGCGACCTGGGCGTCCAGGACACAGCGGATCACCTGTGGTGGGAGTGCCCCGCCTACGACGAGATTCGCGGCCGTCCTTGCTTCGCCGAACTCCTGCGGGCGGACCGGGCGAGGTGGCCGTCTTGCACGCGTGTGCATGGGGTTATTGTCGAAGGAATGCGGGTGGAGGTCGCGGCCCTTCACCGCCTCATGGCGGCGGTGTACACTGCACGCGTGGAGGCGGAGCGACGCCGCCTCTCCGCGGTGCAACCGATGCACCCCTGGCACGCAGCTGCGCCGCTGCCGGCGGTGCAACACGTGTTCAACTTCGACCGCCTTCCGGATGAGCCGCCGAGATGGCCGTACGGCGGCCGTGCGATGCGGGCGCTCAAGGGCTGGCTGTCGGCACTGAGGTGGACGAACGCAGGCGAGGTGTCGTGCGTTGAGCTGGCAGTGGACTTCGAGGTCCACACCGGGGTCGACGTCCCTGCCCCCCCGGGAATACGAAGGCTCGCCGCCAACCAGAGGGGGAAGACCCTCTGGACGATGCTGTCGACATTGTGCCGCCTGTGCCAGGACCTGCAGCTGCCGTCGCCGTTGCCTGCCGAGCGGAAGGTCCGGGTGGGCTCGATGAGGACCCTGGGGGCGCCGATGCTGTGGGGGGGATTGACACCTCGCCCACGCTTCGCCGGGGGCGAGGAGACGCACGGGGTGCTGGGGACGAGCTTTCCGCGGGCAGCTGCCGGGGACGGGAAGAACTGGGGCGGGGACGTGTTCCCGCAGTACGACGCGGCGCGGCGGGCACAGCGTTCGCTGCGCTGGGACGTGCCCACCCCTCTGCCGCAACGCCCGCGCCTTCCCGTGCTTGTACCGGCTGCGCAGGCGGACCCTCTGCTCCGCACGCAGTCGGTCTGCGATGCCTGCGCGAAGCAGAAGTGCGCGGTGTGCACTGGCATGCGAAGAAACTACAGCCTTGTAGTTGACCAGTGCTGCCAGGTGCACCACCGCCCTGACGACGGCCTGCGCATTCAGTGCTGCCGGGCGCATCGGCTGACGCGATGTGGGACCTGCCCGAACGCCGACGCGTGCTGCGGACGGGGGCATCACAGGGGTGGTGCTGGCCGCGACGGCAGCAGTGGCGACGGGGTGGCGGGCGGCCGCGGCCGTGGCCGCGGCCGCGGCGGCCGAGGCGGCGGAGACGACAGTGACGGAGACGGTGGCGGCGGCCGCGGCACTGGTCGCGGCCGCGCACGCGGCGGCGGTCGCGGCAGCGGTCGCGGCGGGGATCGCGGCGGCGGCGGCGGTGGCGGTCGCAGCCTAGGCGAGAGCGACGGCCTCACAGGCCGGAAGCGGCGCGCGCCGTCCCCACCTGGAACACCTACCAGCCGTGGCCGGAGGAGGCGGACGACGAAGTCGCCCCCGAAGCGCGCCCCCCCGCCAGCAGGCAGGAAGCGACCCGCGCCATGCACCCCCACGGCCTCTCCCGCAGCCGCGCTGCGCGCACGACGACGACGACGCGCCGATCTCGGCGACGACGGCACTGGCCTCGCCGGCCCGAACACACCGCGCCCACCCGGCCCCGCCCGGCCCTCTTCGATGGCAGGCCCTGACTCGGGCCCTTTTACTGATTCTGGTTCCGACCCTCCACGGGTCACACAACGATCGCGCCCTCCCGCCGGCTCTTCCCGGCTACTCGCGTCCTCCGCATCGCGGCGTGCCTATCGGCGCAAGCGAGAAAGCGAAGACTCCGATTCCTTTTCGGATTATGAGATCGTGAGCAACTGCCAACAACAGTTGCAGCCGACTAGAGTTGCGCCGCGCCGAAAGCGCGGAAAAAGTGACCCTTCTGGAGTCACGTAGCGAAAAGCTGGCATAGTGTGGTACTCATTTGCTTGCAAATGACTCCCCACTAACGCAACAAGACGACGAAAAGTTGTGGGGGAGACTGGCAAGGGAGCGGGGGGAACACATCACGGCGATGGCGGCGCTTTCGGCGGCGCCATCGTCGATGCTCGACCGCCTCGGAGATGCAGCAGAGCGGGCTAGCCGGGCAGCAGCGGCGGCTCGAAGTCAGGAGGAGCGAGGGGTGGCGCTGACACTCCTGGAGGCGGCGATCAGCCTCCTGGAGGCGGAGCAGCGGAACGAGACGAGCCAGGGGGAACCGGCGCTGTCGCAAGGACGGCCGAAGTACCAAGGCGAGGATCGTGAAGGAGCACCGCAACAGCAACAACAGCAACAGCAACAGCAACAGCAACAACAGCAACCGCAACCGCACCAGCAACAACAGCAACCGCACCAGCAACAACAGCAACCGCACCAGCAACAACAGCAACAGCAACAGCAACCGCACCAGCAGCAACAACAACAACAGCAACAGCAACAGCAGCGACAGCCACAACAACAACGGCAACCGCGGCAACAAGCACAACAGCAACCACAACAACAGCAGCGACAGCAACAGAGGCAACCGCAACAGCAACAACAGCAGCAGCAACAAAACCAGCAACCGCAACAGCAGCAACAACAGCCACAGCAACAACAGCAACCGCAACAGCAACGGCGGAACCGCCCGCAACAACAAGAGCAACCGCAGCAGCGGCAACATCAGCAGTGGGTAGACGTCGTCAGACGTAAGGCGACCGTGTGCGGCGTGCACAGTTTCGACTGGAACGTGCCGATCCTCGAGTCGTGCTCATTCGAGGCGAAGAAGGAGGGGCTCTGGGTCGCACCCAGCGTCGATGAGGCCGAGACGGCGATGGGCGTGGCGGTCGATGCTGCGGCGCTGGCGACAGAGGAGGTTCGGTACGCGGTGTTGTGCCGACAGCCGTTCGAGAAGAGCGAGGCGCGCCACGTCCTCATGGAAACAGGCGTGGTGCGGCGGATGCACTTGTGGACGCACGGGGACGTTCGGCAGGCCGGGAAGGTAGGGAAGGTCCGGCAGGCGGCGACTGAAGGCGGACGGAAGCCCGGGGCGGCCACGGCGGTACTCGTCCTCACCGTGGCACGCAAGCACGCGACGGCAGAGACGTGGGCATGCGTGGAGAAGGACCCGCTCACGGCGATGACGCGTCTCTGCCGCCGGGCGGTGAAGGCGACTTCGGCGCAGACGCGCCTCGAAGCGGCCTCCATGTGGGGCGTGACGTCGCAACAGGGCCGCCGTGAACTCCTGGTTCGCGTACCTGCGGGACACGTGGACGCCATCCTGCAGGGATGGCTGCTTCACGACAGGAATGCTGTAGTGCGACTTGTACCCATCCACCATTACGAGAAGCCCATACTTCCCTGAGGGGAAGCTGGGTAATGTACAGATGTACTCGAGCATTACTTCGTAGTCGCATCGGATTGCCGAAAGGGAATGCGTGAACATTCCGCAACCCGGATGCAGAGATCTGAAGTGGTGGCACATTGACGATCCTGTTGACCATGTCCACAGGCCCCGGATGATGCAGTCGTCTCTTTTTGAAGGAAGGGTTGACCCTCGAAACGCTTCACGCGGGGACAGGGTTAACTATCCTGGAAAGCTGCACTTTCTTCGTGTTGTAGGGTGTCTTGTGGATGTGCATGGAAAAAACAGGGGAGATCTCATTCTCTTGCATCGGGCCGTACCGTTAACCGCAATAGGTCTCCTAGGCTAAAAGCCTCTGGCCGACAGAACAATGTAGGTAAGGGAAGTCGGCAAACTGGATCCGTAACTTCCCCCGCGGCAGCGTTTAAAAAAGACAAGGTTTTGACCCTGCATGGTATCTCCCAACTTGGGGGGTCCAAGAGATATTCTTCCCGCCAGAACCTCCCAGAGAAAAAGTACCCCAAAAAAAATATTCCCGCTGCGCGGGGCCAAAAAACCCCCCCACAGTAAAAATGCCCCAAAAAAAAAACTTTCCCGCTGCGCGGGACCCCACCCCACTCCCCCCCCGTGTATAAGATCGCCCTCATTTCTCAAAAAAACCGATCTTATACACGGGGGGGGAGGGCGCGATCTTAAACACGGGGGGGGGGGTAGGTACACCGAAAATTAACGTGCTGAAATCAGTACGTTCAGCACGCTGAACGTAAGGCTTGTTCCCCACTCGAGGAACCACCAGCAGTGGACGCCCACCAAGCCTTCAGACTTCTTCGATGAAGAAGCCATCGGGTTCAACTAGGCTAGCGGCTTCCAGTTTTGGGTTTCCTACGACCCCCCTTCTTCCGGTGATTTGGGGTCCTTTTGGGGTCCTGGCTTGTTGGCGGTGCGTTTCCCGGCCGTTTTTTTCAATCTACACCGATCTAGAGGAAATTCTTTCGGGATTTTCCGGATATTATTATGGGCACGAAACTAAGATTCCCCCCCCAAAACCATGTATGCACGTGGGGGCCCGAGATCGCTTTCCTCGCGAACGTGAACTCGGTGTTGGTCACAAGAGCCACGGGTGTGGCAAAGCACATCGGAAATAAGAGCGCGCGCTAAAATAAGTCGAATAGTCGGCCATAGGCAGCGCGAAGATACGCGCACAAGCACACGTACTGCCACTACAGCAGATACGATACACACACTAACATACTATACCTAAAGGAACCTTTACGACAATGGTCACCCGGAGACTTTTAAACCCCGGATACCTAAGCGAACTTGCACTCTAAAAATCAAAACCTATTACGACGACCCCATCCCCTTCCTTCTTTCAGGAATCAAGGAAGACATCGACCCCGACGAGAGGTTTGAGGTGCAGCTGCCAATTCAGTACTCGAGGATCAAAAACAAAGACGTGCACCGGCCTTTGCAAGACGAGCTGATTATCGCTTACCTGCGCGCCGTGGACCATAGCGGCATCTTCACGCCGGAGCTCATAGAGCAGAGCCTCTACCGGGGTATGTACCGGTCGACAGACCGGTTCCCGCCGGAAGTGTTCTTCTTCCGCGGCTTCCAGGCGAACCTGAACATCGGCACGGCGCTCCGCAACGCCGCGGGCATGCTGAACAACTACTTCTGGATCCCCTCGCTGCACGTGTCGCTGTGCGAAAAACTCCGGAAGTACTTCCCTCGGCACACGCTGTTCGTGCTGGATCAGAGCGGTGTGTTGCCACGCTTCTTTCTATATTTTATTGTATAAGCACCTGCTTTGTAGGAAATGCTTGAGGAGACTGCCAGTTGCGATAGATCAAAGGAGGTAAATGTGCTGTAGCCCACGCGAAACACAGGTACATCTGGGTTTAGTGGCGGGCGTAGGCGTTCAATAATCTTGCGGGTCGCCCTTCAATGTGTTGTGCAGGCTAAAAAGACGTAGGCAGCGTGTTTTGGTGGTGGTTGATCAGAATTCCTTACCTGAATATGCTCAGGGTAAATACAAGTGGGAAAACGATGGCACGCACAAAACAAAAAGAACTCGAAGAAATACTCAAAAAAACGCGTCTATTTTCACTGAGGGGGGAGACGCTACCTGTCACACTCTAAGGTGGTCACCACGGTGGGCCAGTGATTTATTTATGGGACTGGGGCTCGGGGCCACCCCGAGCGCGAAAAAAAAGTTGAATTCATTTTGGGCTGGGGGTTGGAATAGGGCCGGGTCACTATCAACCGGGATCAGCGGCAAGGGGTGAGGGGAGCCGAGGAGGGGAGAGATAAAGGGGTGAGCCAAGGCAGGGAGGGATAAAGGGGTGAGCCAAGGCAGGGGTGGGATAAAGGGGATAATTATTGCCGGAACACAAAATAGGATTCCACCCTTCATTGCACTGCTCCAGAACTACTCTGCCACCATGCTGCACAAAAGAAGAAGCTGGTGGATCGACGGTACAACCGAGAACCGGAAATAGAGCTTTGAAATATCTCTAACTTAACCCCTGCAGAAGGAACCAAGAAACTCGGTCTTCCTCATTCAAGGGGAGCCTCCGTCAAACGAAAAACCAAATCCAGTAAGATTTCGTTCCTCTCCTCTGCCCACGTGGCAGGATAAATATCGGCGGTATCCGCAAGCGGCGCAAAGTGAGCTCGCATCCGCCGTGCAAGTGCGTTGTTAGGTCAGCACTCACTTTTCCTTCCAGCTTCCTCATGGAAAATAGCCGAGGCACACCAGTAGAAACATAATACCGAGGCACCTTCATGCTGTTGAAGATCTCGCGCTGAACTTAGACCTCCAGCGCAGGCAAGAAATAAACATGCCTGGCAGCGAATCGTGAACAGGGCGGCACACTATCGCAATACGTTCCAGTCCCACTATTTCCTGCGGCAGTGGGCAGTTTTCTGGATCAGAGCGGCCCTCAGTGGGCTTACCGGATTGAGTTTCCTTGGTGTACAATGAAGACCTACTAGCGCGACAAAAGCAAGCGAAACGGCGCCGACTCGGAGGCAACACCCCCCCCGATAACGGCCAAGCAGACTTGGCAGGGAAGAGGGAGCCTACGGCGATGAATGAAGTCATGAAGCTCGTTCGAGGGTCCGATGGAACCCCCGTCATTACGCCAACGACTGCGACGCGCGTGCACAATGCCGGGTCGGCTAGCGTCGGGCAAGGGCATGCGTGACGCAGCCGTGTCTGAAACACTCTGTAAGACACTACTATTAACCTAGTCGCGTATGGCCAACCTTCTATAGTCCCATTCCGTCGAAATGGGTTGAAAAAGGTTGGTTGTATACTCCTGCTCTTTTCCAAAATCCACTCTACGCAAACACTCTGCAGGATTGGGAGCTCTGCAGAAGGGCTACAACGCGCCGTCCATCCGGCAGTACCACTTCGGAACGTGGAGCGACATCGACTACTACTACACGCACGAGCAATCGATGGGACCGACCGAGTTTCGGTACCAAATGAACTACAACGACTTCCGGACCCTGTACTACAACATGATGCGCCTGCCGCCGGAGCACCCGCTGCACCTGCGGTGCCTCGACCTGCCCAGCTTTTTTGCCGAATACGGGACGGAAGACCTGCGCGCGGCGCTCGCCGTCCGCAACTCGCCCATCGAGCAGCCCGTCGAATCGTTCCTCGGGGCACGGATCCTGTGCGCCGAGTTCGGCGTCGACGAGGCCGAAGTGGGTGACCGGCCGGACACGGCCGCGGCGCCGGTGCTGCAGTGGCGGCAGCGGGTGTACGACAAGTGCCTGCGGCTCCTCCGCGTGTTCGGCATCGGCAATCCGGAAGGGGCGGCCTGGCTCGGCTCGAACGCGACGCTGACCAGTCCGACGCAAACCATCGACACCACCGCTGTGCGGGAGGCCCTCGGCGACAACCCGAAAGCCCACCAACTCGACGTTCCCATTGGCTACAAGGCCCCAGGCGAGGCTGCCCCGGCTCTTGACGACGATGCATCGGCGACGCTCGTCGGGTCTGTTCCTGAAAACGGAGGCCCCAGCAGCTAATAGCCATCGACTCTCTTGTCTCCTGAGTTTTAGCTGCGATGCGGTACCCGCAGCGGGTGTACAACCCGTGCCTGAGGCTCCTCCGCGTGTTCGGCATCGGCAGCCCGGAAGGGGCTACCTGACTCGGCTCGAACGCGATGCTGACCACTCCGACACAAACCATTGACACCACCGCTGTGCGAGAGGCCCTGACAACCCGAAGGCCCGCAGCTCGACGTTTCCATTGGCTACAAGGCCCCAGGCGAAGCTGCCTGGGGTCTTGACGATGCATCGGCGAAGCTCGTCGGGTCTGTTCCCAAAAGCGGTGACCCCAGCAGCTAGTAGCCATCTCAGGCCCGCACTCACTAGTCTCCAGAGTTTTAGCTGCGGGGTCCTGTGCTGCGGTACCGGTGTACGACAAGTGTCTGAGGTTCCTCCGCGTGTTCGACATCGGCAATCCGGCCGACCTGGCTCGGCTCGAACGCGACGATGACCAATCCGACGCAAACCATCGACACCACCGCTGTGCGAGATGCCCTCGGCGACAACCCGAAGGCCCACCAGCTCGACGTTCCCATTGGCTACAAGGCCCCACGCGAGGCTGCCCCGGCTTTTGGCTACGATGCGGTGGCGATGCTCGTCGGTCCCGTTTCCAAAAGCAGTGGCCCCAGCAGCTAGCCATCGTCGCAGGCGGTCGAGGCGGCCCCGACTCTGACGACGATGCGGCAGCTCCGGTCCTCGAAGCGGTCCCAGCCCTTACGATCTCATTCGCCAGGCCCGCGTCCTTCTCCCTTATGAGAAAGGTCTTTACCTTAGGTGAGCACCGGCAACGGGTGTCTTGATTTCCTCCAGCTCTTCGGCAGATGATCTGCAATCTCGGCTACTGGAGTGAGCATGCCAAAATGTAAACAACTGAAACGAGTTCGGGAAGGATCCCCTTCTCTCTACACACTGGGAATGGGCGATGTGCGACGGGTCATCCTCTTCGCTCCCCCCTCTTGAAACGGATTGCCGTTGCCACCGCTGATTCTTCTAGCCTAGATGTTGCGTACTTCGCCTCACTTGATTTCAAGCGCTTAAAATGACGAACGTCGTGGAAGTCAAAGCAAAAGCGAGCGGTGTGTCTCAGAAGATGCTTCTTTGCATGTTTGTTGTTGTGTGTGACTCTTTTCTAGCGCCCTGTCTACTGAGACAGACGTGTGCTCAAACTTTGTCCCTCACTTTTTGCATTGTTCGTTTTCCGGTTGCGTACTCCCGTAAATGAGCGAAAAGAAGCACCTCCCAGCTGTTGTTGCAACGTTGTAAAGAGAAGAAGAAAGAGAATTCTGTCAAAATACTGCCGTGGTAGAAAGCACGTGGACGAAGTGCAAGCGTACCGTGACCTGTCGGAATCACCTGTCGTCCAGGGAGGTGCAATGCTGACGACTGCCGCCCCCGCGTGCGTGTGTTGCGAGCCTATTTTAGCGTGGCCTCTTAGCGAGAGTGCGTCCACGCGGGGTTTCTTCTAGGTTGCTGCTGATGCCCCACCGGGCTGCTGATGGGGGCCTGGAGTATCACGCGGGCGGAGTGGTGCTCGAGCGCGCGCGTGTGCGGGGCTATTTCCGAAGATCTGTACCACATCAGAAATGTGGGCGGAGCCGTTGTCGTCCGGCGCTCTTCTCCTTAGGTTAGGGGGAGAAAAATAGGGGACTGCCTTCCATTCCGCGTCGTCTGCAAACTCGACGCAGCCGCCGGCTCGAAGGGCGCCCGCACCTTCCATTCATCGGGCGAGCGCCGGCCTGACGACCAGACCCTCGCGGCGCGGGGGGTGGTTGGTGTCCGCCGTCTACTTCTCAGGTTAACTACTCCCCTAATGAGTTAGCTGCAAGATATACTTCGACCCTTAACATAGGCTGGCTGCGTGTGGTTGCAGGGGTGGAAGAAAGGAGACTGCCTTCCGGCATTTGGCTACTTGCCACCCGCCCCCTCGCAGCCCCCCCCCTTCCTTCTCTTCCCCCGCTTCCCGCGGCGCGATGCCGCTGTTCGAAAAGAAGGAGCGCGAGCCGCCGCCTGTGGACCCCCTGAGCCGGCTGTACTCGTTCCCCGCCGACAGCAAGTTTTGGACCGAGCTCATCCGCAGCGTCGGGCAGTACCCGGGCGCCTTGAAGGCGCCGCACATGCACGTCGACTGCCCGCAGATGAAGGAGGGGCTGCTCGTGAACGCGAAGTTCCTCAAGAACTTCATCGTCGGCTGGGAAGAGGTCAACCCGCACGTCGTCTGCAAACTCGACGCAGCCGCCGGCTCGAAGGGCGACCGCACCTTCCATTCGTCCAACGACTTCTGGAGAAACGGCGAGCGCCGGCCTGACGACCAGACGCACTCCCACCACGACCTGTCGCCGCAGCCAGACGATGCGCTCCGCGGCGCTACCGACGGCAACCCATGGCCGCAGAAGCAGCAGCAGCACCAGCAGCAGGGGTTGGATGCGTACGGGAGTTCTTCGGATGCCGCGTCGCATCTCGCGTCCCACATCGTCATCGACTCGGGGGTCGGTGCTGGCGGGTCGCCGGGGGGAAGCCCGTCGTTGCAGTGTGCGTCGCGCGCTTTCTTGGCCGGCGCGCGGGGCCCATCGCAGGCTTCGCACTGCTCGCATTGCGGCTCTTTCACCGCTGGCGGGGCGCAGGCGTCTCCGCCGCCGGCGTGGGGCGGCCAAGGAACGCCCGCAGCTTCCCCTCCGCAGCCGCACGCCGCGTTTCAATCCACGCTGTCCCCGGAGCAGAAGTACCAGAGGGCGCAGCAGCGGTACGCCGAGCACTGCCTCGCCAACAGCAGGTCGGCCGCGGCCGAGTACAGCTCATCCCCGGCTGGCCGCCAGCTCCCGTCGTACGGCACCGCTTACTCCTTCGAGCAACCAGCTGGCGGTCGCAGCCCGCAACGCGCTGTGGGCCAGCCATACTTTCCTTCTGCCGTGCCCGTGGGCTACTCCCCTGCCAGCCTCACTTCGGACGACTCTCTCTCCAGGCGCGTCACGTCCCTGGAGCGCGAGATGAGCTCCTTGCAGGTTTGTCGATTCTCCTGTTTGTTTTTAGACTGTTTCTTGTAGTAAGCGGTCGGTTTTTTGAAGTCTCCGTTTGACTCGTGAGGCGGGGGGGTGTTTTTAGAGTGAACGTTCGCTTGAAATTCCGGGGTTTTAAAGTCTCCGGGCGACCTTCGTCAACATGGGATGATATCCTTTGTGCTCTGAGTGTCGTAATTACGTTTTTAGTACTTGCAATCCTGCGGGTAGCCCTACATTGCGTATTGTGCAGCTAGACTTACGTGTTTGGCGATCTTTTTTGTCGCCAGATGCTCAAACTTATTGCGGCCTCGCGGAACCGTCGTGGAACCCGCCTTCAAGCAAGTTTCTTTTTAGCAATTCAGGGCCGGAGAGAGCGACGTTAAAGGTCTTCTTTTCAGCGCGCTTCGTGGGCTGGCTCAAAGACTGTACACGTGTTGTGTTGGTCAGAATCCCGAGCCTGAAGACGAAACAGGGCACATCCAAGTGGAAACGTTTGTTCACACTGCAATCAGGAATTTTTATGGCCCCGCCACAAAGTCCAAACCCGCCATGGTTGTGCTCGTCACCAGTTGTTGCCGCATGTAGTGCGACTCTCTCGTGAGTGCGTTCATGTGACTCATTCCTTACTTGAAACGTGTGTGCCACATCAAGACTGAGACGTCCACGCCTCCCTTAATGCGTGCTGCGAAACTGTCTACACCGACACCATTCCCACAGGCGCGCGTGCACGATAAAAACGTTTTCTTGTGAAGAACCGGAGTTCTCTCGCCAAGCGCGTAGGGAATCTGAGTATGATGCAGTGCAATTGGTCCTGAGATACAACAGGTTCAATCCCGTCCTCGGCAAGTTTTCCAGCATTTTCCTCGAATCAAATTTGTCAAAACAAATTTGTGCCCTTATATCCCAGTTTGGGATATAAGGGCACACCGTTGTTTTGAGTGGGATATAAGGGCACTACACCGATACAAAAGTCACTTTCTTTCGATTCTGGGCCACGTGATTCATCTTGCGGCTCAACGGTACCTGGTGTGTGGGGCCCGGAGGTCCCTTGGTAGGCATCCAGTATACAAGGTGTCGAGACACTGAAGTGCCTCTTCCAGAATCACACACGGAGAAACTCTCCCCTCTCCACGCTGGCCTTCTCCCCGTGACGGATTCGCCTGTGCTCTAGTAGCCCGGGTGGTCCTGGCTGTGACGAGCTACGAACAGCCACCTGACAAACCAGACTCACACCGCAGTCCTGTCTGCAGACACGCAGGTTCCACGCTGATGATGGTCCGCCTTATGTGTCCGTGGCTTAAAGGACCGAAACACGGCGCAGACGGGACCAGTGCGGTGTTGAGTATCCATTCCAAGCACGTTCTTGAAATCTCCACGCTGGTCCCAGAACGACCCTCTTGACGGCCAGCAGGCACCTGGTAACCTCCACGCACTATGAACTGCCTCGCAAATACCTCTTTACTGGGGTAGAAGCGCCTGCGCCTAGCCACCCTGGGCAACACCCTATTTTAGGTCCCGCCCGGGCTGCAGTCAGACATTAGGTTAAAGTTCCCGGAAAGTGAAGTCTTGTACGAAGTCTCAACCAAAAAAAGAAAGCCGGCGCCTGCTTTGTTTTCCTTCTCGAGCTGTTCTTCGTCGCAGAGGGAAGCGGAACTAAATGCTGCAAGGCGAAGCCTGTACCAAAGGAAAAGCCGTAGAGTTCTTGAGCATCTCGCTTTCGGAAGTCGAGACCAGGACGAAATGGGAGCAAAATGGAGAAACAGCCTGTTGTTCATCAGGCTGTGTGCGAACGAATGCACTCTCGGACTCAGAAAAGGATCAAGCGAGCGCACTCGGTTCTATTGCTCGGAAAAGGTCGCGTAGGCAGAACCGGTAGAGCTGATAAGAGGCAAGCCCGCGGAAGGGGGGCATGTATTCGTCGAACAGGAACAGAGCGGGAGTTCGCACACTGAGCTCAAGGCTGAAGACACGTCAACATGCTAGCATCATTCGGATCCGTAGCTTATCCGTTTCCAGCGACAAACGGGCTTCGGCTCGCGAATCCTCGTTTGGAGACACCAGTCAGGTGGGGAGTTTGGCTGGGGCGGCACACCTGTTGCACATTAACGCAGCGGGAACAGAAATCTCGCGTAGAGTCAAACGCGCATGAAAGGCAGGCAGGACCGCCTCAACGATAAACTGATTTCAGCTCCCCCGTCCAGGAAATTGAAAACAAAAAAGAATAACAATAAACAACATGGCACGCGCTACGGGGATGCTGATTGTGTTGATAGCGGCTTTCGCTGCGGCTGTGCCCGAGAACGACATATACTTCGATTCGAACGGCACGTCTGTTGTGTCGTACGCTTTGGACCACTACTCCATCACGCCCAAGGAGAAGTGGGAGGGGCTGACGTGGAGCGGCGACCACCTCGTCATCAAAGCGGACCGGAAGCAGAGCGGCGAAGTGTCGGCGGACTTCGTCAACGGGCTCACCTTTGCGAACGTGCTCGCCACCGAAAAGGGGCTCGACCAGCTCCCGCACGAGCTGCACTTCGCGATCTTCGGCAACATCACCTTCAACCTGAACGGGACCACCGCCACGTGCGAGGACTTCCGCGTCGCCCAGGGCCACACGGACGTCAGCCACAACAACTGGTGGATGGGAGGCTCGCGCTGCGCGGCCGTGCCCACCACGGCCAAGATGGTCTGCCGCTGCAACGGAACGTCCCTCGAGTTCCACTCTCTCGACAAATCGGACCACATGTACGTCATCCTCGGCAACTGATGTGACATAACCCGTCACGCGGACAAAGACGCAAATGGGGGTTGAAGACAACCAATCTTTCGCAGATGCCGCTTTGGTTTCCACGGGTCCCCCAAAAAGGGGAAATGGCACGTGTCGCATGTCACAATCTTTCGTTTGGCAGGAACGAGTCGGGGGTTTCGTTATATCTTCTTCCCTTCTTCTCGGAAAACCAGGGCAGCGTCGGGGGTCTACGCATGCAAGCCCATGAGCGACGATCGCGTCGCGGCGTGGATGGGAGGCTCGCACTTCGCGACGTGCCCACCACGGCCAAGATGGGTCTGCCGCTGGAACGGCACGTCCCCCGAGTTTCACTCTCGACGCATCGCACCACATGTACGGCACATCTTCGGCAACTGGTAGGCAAACCACCGTCGCGCGGACACGAGACGCAAAGCGGGGAATGAAAGCAACCAATCTTTCGCAGATGCCGTGTGCACTGATCTTTACCAGCTTCGGCTGACACCATTTGCGCACTTAACCATGGTTAAGAAGACGACTGAAAGCATAGACACAAAGATAGCTCAAAGCATCTGCAGAATAAAAAGAAAAGCCTCCAGGCAAAAACCCGTTTTCACATTTCTTCTGGCGGTGACACTCGGCTCATACGCCCACGAACCGAGCTGAGTCGGAGTTTCGTTACAACTTCCTCCCTTCTTCTCGGAAAACCAGGGCAGCGTCGGGAATCAACGCATGCAAACGTATGTGTATCATGCACTCCTTACTTTGGGTTGCAGAGTCCGTGTAGATTATGCACATGTGTATCATGCACTCCTTACTTTGGGTTGCAGAGTCCGTGTAGATTATGCACTCAATATTGTCGCCATGCGCGCAGCCAGAATCCGTGCAAAATCCACGTGGTGCACGCACTCAAAAGATCCCATTGGTACACCTGCCCCCAATACGATCTCAACGTCCACTACCGGAATGATGCAACGTCCATGTGTATCATGTATTTTCTCTCGAAAAAGCTAATCGAAGTGCATGCTAATTGCTGGGGTTCATGCATCAGAAAACCTCAACACTTAACCGAACGTGCGCGGGGGACGGCAGGGCAGTGCTGTTTCGTAACGGACAACAAAGAGCACAACCTTGCTTGCAGACCTGTTCCACGCGAAAATACTCGAGGGGCTGCCTTGTGCTTACTTGGAAGGAGGCTAGAGGGAGAAACAATACAACTACAAAGTGGGTCCTTTTTGTTGAACGCTTACGCCCGCCACTGAACCCAGATTCACCTGTGTTTCGTGTGGGCAGCACATTTACCTCCTTTGATCTTTTTGCAGCTGGCAACCTCCTCAGGTATTTCCTACAAAGCAGGTGCTGGAAGTATTTGGCTGATCGTACGGATAAAGGTTCTGCTCGTAGTCCAAGTCTAAGCTCTCGGTAGCTACGTCACCTCCGGAAGGGGCAAGATGGCGTGTGAATGTGGAGTTCTCGGCGGCCATAGCAGCACGGGTGCCCTCTGTTCGGACCACCGCGGGCACCACGGAGATGAAGTGTACCAACGCAATACACTACATGGCACTCCATTCTGGAGACAGCCGTCAGCCGGCCCAGTGGTATTGCTCAGGGGATGCACCTGCACATGCATCGCT
Organism: Diplonema papillatum; assembly: GCA_030068145.1. NCBI lineage: Eukaryota > Euglenozoa > Diplonemea > Diplonemida > Diplonemidae > Diplonema > Diplonema papillatum. The sequence continues at coordinate 119,157 of JAPJBO010000226.1, read as the reverse complement.
ACGTCTGGCACCAATATAAGGTGCCAACACCGGGGTTGTCGTAGTGCGGTGTCACTCTCCTCAACTCTCTTTCGTTTTTTTCACTGACGTCCTCTTGTCCAAGCAAAGACGCGAAGGAAAGTTTATTCGCGTCTCTGATAGAGGCGTATTCCGTTTTTGTGCTGCTGTAGCTTCGCGTGTATTGTCCCCCGCTCCCCTTCCCCCTCCAACTTTGTATTAGATACGAGGGTCACGAGCGAACCCCCGAGAAGAACGACCACGCGCTCACAACACCGCGGCGCAGAAACAAAGAAAGTAAGCCCCTCATGATTTCAATGTCCTGCACGCCGCCGTTTCGCCCCTTTCTGTGAAACTGACGCACGCATTGAGCTGGCGACGCGGGATGAATCGAGAGCTGCCTTGAAGTGACCGAGTGATCGCTCATCAGATCCTGGTGCATCTTGACAGCAGGCCGGTGGCCATGGAAGTCGGCATCTGATAATGAATGTGTGAACTCACCTGCCGAATGCACCGGTGCGACCTTTAGGACCGCCGCGAGTCGACGGTTGTTGGCGGTGCATGAAAGAAGGGACGGGACATCAGTCCCGACCACCCTCTTCACCCAGTTCACCGCGCCCGACCTGTCGAGTTGCTTCGGCATTTTTTTGTTGAACGCTTACGCCCGCCACTGAACCCAGATTCACCTGTGTTTCGTGTGGCTACAGCACATTTACCTCCTTTGATCTTTTGCAGCTGGCAGTATTTCCTACAAAGCAGGTGCTTGTACAAAAAATTAGTATGGTGCTTCCGTTTGTTTGTGCGCACTAGCGGCTTTTCACCTGCTTTGGTGAGTTGCTTTTAGTACGCTGCCAACTACTAATTTTTAGTACCAACATTGCATTGTTAACACAAAAGAAAATGGATGATGCTCAAGCGATCCACCCTTAGTCGGCCGCGCACTGGTCCACGCCGCGAAGTCGTTGGCATGAGCCTCGAAGAGCGTGGATGAGTGCAGATCATTGTTGTCGTAGCGAATGTTCAACACGTTGAAGGTTGAAGCGAAGGAGGTTTTCGTGTCAACAGCAATTGGACATGGGTCAGCCGGTCCTAAGGCAAGGTGTCCTTGCTCGCCTCAAAGCTGCCACTGACGAGCTTGCTCGGACGTCGATTAAACTGCCGAGTGAAGCGAGTGGCGAATCAGGTAAAGAGTTCCTGAACTGACTTGTGCAGCATCTCCTTGTCCGCGGAACGTTGCAGACATCGTGCAGACAATTGTCCTCACCACGTTTTTGTGCGAGATTGTTCGTACTTGAAAAAAGAAGAAGACCGCCAAAAGAAAATCGCAAACATGCGACGATGCGACACCCGAGCGAAATCAGAGGAGGTAAATGTGCCGTGGCCCACAGGAAACGCAAGTAAATCTGGGTTTAGTGGCGGGCGTAAGCGTCCAAACCATTTCATTTTCCAAGCCAGGGAATTCCGACCAACCACCAAAAAAGCTCCGTTTATTTTGAGCCGTCGCAACACATTGTAGGGGGGGACAACCCACGAGGTTGAAGAAGAAGACGAAACAGAAACAAGCTCGCAAAGATGCGACGACGCAAACCGAGCAAGCGGGGCTTCGCCACCGACATGGAAGCGCGTCGTGAGGTGTCGCTGGTGTATTGGAAGGAAGAGGGGGACTTCAAGGACGTGAAGGAGTACAACGACTATCTGGAGCACATCGAGGACGCCGTCGAGGCGCTGCTCTCGGGCGTCGAAGCCGAGCAAGAAGCCGCGTGGCAGGCGATGGAGGAGTACAAGACGCTGCACCCGATGCGGACCGACCGCGCCTTCGCCGTCGACGGCACCGCCGGCCGGGCGGCCGGCCGGCAGCGGACGCTGGTGGCCCGCAAGGTACCCGCCCTGCCGCGGAAGGAGCTCGCCCACCGGGTGTCCCCCGGCGCGTGGCAGCAGTGGGCCTCGGAGGACCACTCCCGCCGCGTCGAGCAGCTCCAGGTGCGCGCGGGCGCCCGCCTGCAACGGCTTCCCGGGCCGGCGCCGACCCATTCTGCCGGGTTGACCAGCCTCGTCCCTCCCCTTGAAGCCCAGGCTGCCGGCTATCGGAACCGGCCCTGTTGGTCGTACGCGCGGGCGCTTGCGTACGCTGTTTGACAGTACGTACACCTTTTTTGCCGCCGCAGACGGCGGCACAATCGCACATTGTGTTTGTACTTGCGGCCGCAGCACGCAGCCAGCCGAGCTCAGGCCTCCTACCTTACGGTGTCTGTAGTTCTGCATGTGGCCGTGCTTGGAGAGGGGGAGACCCTCGCCACATATCTCATCTCGATCGTGAACCACCATTGGATCAAAATAAACGCGCCGTTTGTGCGTTGGTTTACTTACGCCGCCCTTCACACCTGTACCAAATGCACCTGCGTGGGCACGTGGTGCCCGCAGACGGAGATCCTCGCCAGTGCTCGCCTGCCTTGATGGCACTTGCACTTTACAGAACTCAATCCTCGCCATCTTCTTTTGTGGGGGCCACCCTCTTGAGTACCTGTTCGTCAGAAAGGGCGCGCTCCCTGGTTGGCGGTCTGTAAGCTCTGTTGATATCGTGCTTCCGCAGGACGTCGGCGCGCAGTGCCCACCGGAATGCTGGTGATAGTCCTTTGGTGATGGAAATCTTCACCGCCTATCTCATTTCCATCGCGTGCACCACCGCCTCCGGGTACTCGTTTCACGCTCTCTCAAGGGACATAGCCCTGGTAGCTCCCCGTTGCCCGTTTGCTCCAGCAGCCTGCATTCAATGTCCAACGCGAGCACACACAAACCTGCGCGTCACTCGATCAATAACCAGTGTCTGTTCATTACAATTAGCAACGCGTGGAACGTTGACAGTTCCTGGACTCACTTTGACCTCTTGTGGCCAGCAGAAAGGCCAGAACCGAAGGGCAGGTCTTACGGATCAGGCTTTGCCTGAACGCCACAGATGTTCCGAAGAGGTCGCACCCTCGGCTTCGTCCTCAACGAAGGGCCTTCAGATGTAGACACGCATTCTTTTTGAATCGCTTGACGAAATCGGCACAGGCACCATCTTTGGGACTGCGTTAGGGTGGGGGTGGTGGTGGCAAGCACGCGGGCGCGCACATGAGTGACAGCGTCACGCAGAGGCGCCCGTTGGCACCCGACGATGGGGGCAATGCAGACGAAGCCAGCAGAATCGACCCGCACCTCGTCATTGACGGCGGCGTGCAGCAACGGTGGCACACTGTAAATCGGTCGGACGGCAGGTGGGAGCGCATAAAGGTAAGCAGCAGATTCTGTTGAGCGCTTACGCACACTAAACCCAGATTCACCTGTGTTCCGTGTGGGCTACGCATGTACCTCCTTTAATCTTTCGCAACTGGCAGCCTCTTCAAGTATTTCCTACAAAGCAGGGTGCTTCTACAAAAAAGTCCCGGACATGGCAAGCCATAACCCATGACAACAATATCAATGGAGATTCGTTTTTCAATTTCACACAGCTCTACGATTTAGGAAAGCCGGGGATCGTGTATCACTGGTTGAACCCCCGAGATCCTGCCAGGGCTCGGCGTCGTGTGGGGCACTTGTATTGGAAAGCCCTCAGGAGGACCATCCTGGCCACGAACCTGCTGTTTTTCGGCATCGTGTTCTTGATCATCGGCAACGTCTGCTTTTTCACGTGCAACGAAATAGACCGCGCCTGGGTATGATTCTCGTTTCTCGAACCTCGTTGCCGTCGCGGCGGGTCATCCGTCTGCCGCCACGGACAGTGGGATGCTTCAGCAACGGTATCCAAGCACTCGCGCTATTTGTTTAGCCCTGAGAGTACTTCTTTTACATAAGCGCCCTTGGAAGGAAATGCTCGACAATAAGTGCCAGACAAAGAACCGAAGGGATCCCAAGTGCTGTAACTACCGAACCACGTGTTGAACAGACGTGAGGTCATGCGGGTCTACCCCAACGCGACAAATCGCACAAACACAACAGGTCAAAAGTCCTGGGTGAGAAAGCGAAACACGGTGGTGTAAGCGAAGAACAAATCAGATTGTGTTTGTATTGTATTTGCCCCTCTACCTCTATATCTCCCCCTTCCATCCGGAGTCAAGGCAGCTACGTCGAGTATTTCCGAATGAGCTACTGCTGAAAAAGGGCGGAACCCGCGCGAGGCTCTCCCGTGTTATTTAGGGCTCGTGAACTTCGTCGCACCATATACACAGGCATTCGTGGTCATTGGCAGCCTCACCTTCATACCCGGGATTTACGCAACGGTGATTCTCTTCCTGTATATTCGGTGTAAAGGTGACTACAGTTGGAAGGACTTGCCTGAGCCGTCGTGATACCGTGCGCAGATGGCAGGCTGGATTTAGAGGCGTCGCTCTTTCACCATCGAGTTCTAGCTATTGAAAGCCACGCTGAACGCCCGTCTCACCTGAGTCGTTGCGATACTGCGGCAAGTTGCCGCCTGCGAGCGCCGAAGCAGGTCGCGCACTTTCACTCTCGCGCACACACATACACCCACGCCCGGAAGCCGAACACTGCCGACCCCATTGCCTAGAGCGATGCAGGAAAGCGACTATTGCTGCCTCAAGCACCCCTCCAGCCCGCATGATACTCCAAGCCCCTACCCGCAGTGGGGCTTCAGCAGCAACCTAGAAGAAACCACGCGTGGACGCACTCTCGCTAAGAGGGGTGCCACGTTAAATAGGTCCCCAGCACGCGCCCACCCACACATAGGCAAGTAGCTGCTCGATAGAATTCTAGCAAATGAAAGCCGTCCAATTGACGTTCACACCCAAAACCGAGCGCAATTTCCGCCCACGGAGCGCAGCTCGAAGGGCCATTCGCCGTAGAGGCGGGAGGCTCCGCCGCAGGCGCGGACCTCCTCCTCAAGTGCAAGCTCGAGCTTATTCATTTGCCCCTCGCACCCTGTCCGGCAGTGCGGATCTGGGGATTCCGTTTCTTTCCCGTTCGCGGCAGGGTGGAGGGGTCTAGCCAACTAAATATCCCGTCGTAACCATGCTTTCATTTGTCTGGCATTTCCTGAATATTTCTGTGCTTTCAGCAGCACGGGCGGCTCCGACCCAGATGACTTGCCTTGCCGCAGGTGTGTCTCGCGTACGTGCCTGCACAGCGCGCCTGTTGCTTGCTGGCTTGATTTTTTGACTCGAAGAAATCTTACCAAGTCAAAGTCTGACCCCCTGCATGTTCGGCGCTACGGTGTTCACAGCTTCTTGTTTGTTCCCGGCGAGCTACGAGGTAACGAACCTGTAAGGTGCAAACGCTACTCTTTCTGTGACGTAGTTTATTCATGATAGCCAACTACATATAAAAGGTGTCACAGGATATGCGCTGCTTAACGGCTTTATCACGTGGGCGGCCCTGAGATTACCCCCTCAGGTGACACCACATCTTTAGCCACACTTCAACTTTCTTGCCAATTCTTAAATAGTGGCTGCCGAAAACGCCGCCGAGTGTGTGCCATCGCAAACTGCTGAAAATGGCATATAGCACCGCCAACACCGAACGAATTGCGCGGCAAGAGCCGAGGGCTGCTCGTCGCGGCAAGGATGTCCATTATTTGTGAGCGACATGTTGTGTGCAGGGTGAGGATACCCCTGAGCCGACAACTGCCTCTCCTGCAGAACCGAAAGCAGGTAGAAAGAAGAAAGCAGAACCCACCCCCCCTCACCGCATACACCACAAGTCCCACACACGCAACAATGGATCCGGGATGGATGTTCATCTGCTTGTTCCTGTATGTTCTTTCTTTCCTTATTTCTGGCATTCTTCTCTTCGAACTTTTGATGATGCAGCCTTCAGCCAATGCAAACTGGTGGAGAAAGCGCTCGACAAGAGCGTGGTCGGTGAGAAAAAACACGCAGTCTTTTTTCGCTTGGTCTTATTCTCCCGACAATATAGGTGAACACCCAAACACACACCTTCTCCCTTTCCGGGTTTTTGCGCCACGATGAGCGAGTGCTGCCTCAGGAAGCAAAGAGCAAGAGATAAAATAACACATCAACAAACAGGTTGTGCGAAGTCGGCGTGATCTTGCTTCTGATCATGCCCATGCCGACGAACCGTGTTCGGCAGTTTACCATCGGGACGATCCGTGAAGTGTGGAACCGGTACCCGTACCTGCGGCACCTCTGCTTCGTCATCATAGCCCTGGATGCTTACTTCTTGTATTCTGCGATGACGTTCATCTACGGCGACCACCAATACCTTGACCAGGTCCAGCTCCGCATCCGCCTTTTCCGCGAGCAGCGCAACGCCTACCTCACCGGCTTCGGCATCTTCCTTTTCTTCGTCCTCAACCGGCTCATGGACCTGCACACACAGCTCTTCCACGCAAGGGAAGCCCAGAAGCTCTCCGAGTCCAGGAAGAACATGTAAGCCCCCCCCTTCCAGCCGAAAGAAGAAGCGGGTGAATCGCGCTTTCCCCCCACCCACAATCGTCTCATTTCTTTTTTTTTTTTTTGTGTGCAAAATAAAAGCACACAGTTTGTGTTGGCAATGACCTGCTGCGACCCCCCTTCGCGCGTGGTGGAGCTGATTGCACCAACTGCGTGTAGTTGTCGTTGTTGGCCTTGGTTTCGTGCCCGCACGGGTACTCGGCTGCAATCAGCTGTCTAGTCCACCACTTGTGCCTATTGGTTGGTTGAGCCCACTAGTCTTCGGTCTGCATGGATCTATCGCGCAACGAGCGGCAAAAAAGAGCATGCGGCACACTAATAGCAATGTGGTGGCGCAATGTGAACAGTAGTGGCACTCCGCAATTTCACACATGGCATATGGCACTTTATAGCTTCCAGCGCACTTTGTGACAAAGTAGTGAAACATCGTAAACAATAATGGGCACACCACTCTGAGGCGCAACGTGCTAGACACCGCCAGGAAGGTTAACGCCCACGTCGCTGCAGGTTGTGGCCACGAAGCGAAGGGTTTTATACCATACAACTCGCCTCGCCTTCCGTAGCTTCTTTGAGCTATGCGGACTCGACGCGGCTGGCACCTCCAACCTTGCAACGCTTCTCTATCCAGCGCCCAAGGGGCATCAACAGCCACCTCTCCTTCACCTCTCATTTCTTTCGCGAAAATTAATCGCCACGCCAAACACCGACTCTTTGCACTCTTTTCACTTTTCTTTTCGGTGCTTCAACGCGCACAAGACTATCGGCTCTGCTTTGCATGTTGTCGGTGTCGGTGGGTTGCAGCTACCCCATGGTCACTTGAGTTTTTTATGCAGCGTGCTTGCGAGCACAAGGAACGTTTTGCAGTGTCGTCGGGCTCCGTCCGCTCACTGCCTGCACGAGTGCAGGGTCTTGGGGATCTTGTCCCGGTTACTTGGAACTTCTGCATCCATTCTGAACTGCTTGCAAGTGCACTCACGGCACTCCTGGCTGTCAAGGAGCTCCGTTGTCGTCCTGTCTTGCGAACAAACACTCAGATTCACGCTGATGTGTTCGCGTATCCAAGGACCGATACACGAAGCGACGTGACACGATGGTGCGGCACGTACTAATCTGAGCACGTTTTTCCCCTAGTAACCAAATTGCTCGTTCCCTATTTGTTTGCCGCCCCCGAAACCTAGCCTTGCCTTTTCCCGCGCGGGTCTTTGTCGCCATTCCTCTTTTTCTCTTCGCAGAAGCACCTCGGAAATGCGCCTGCAAAGCCTTCACTCTACAGGAATCAAAGAAGATCCACGATCACACATGAGTGCGGACAGTCTTAGGTATATGTTCCTGGTCGCTCATGACGGGACTCGAGAGAAGAAGCTGATTCGGGCAGTGCGAAGTACTTGTCCAGCCGTGTCGTCCACGTTCGTGCCCGGAGACTTCCTGGCTGCCGCGCTGACGGGTTCACGGAACTTCGGAGTTTCCGTAATCGAGGAACAATTCTTTTCGTGGAAAGTGCATTTTGAAGAACAGCTACGCGGCAAGGCGTTCTTCTCAGCTTCTAGGCGGTAAGAAGATAGTAAAGTGTCCCATTCGTGTACACTTCAAGTCTTGTGTTGTTTTCTCTTACGATGGTACACGTTCAGAAATTTCCGGCAAAGCAAAAAAGGAATCCATAGAAGCAAGCTTGGAAACATGTGGGCAGCCGCAGGTATCCTGTTCCTAGTCGTCTTCGTGACGGGGCTTGCGAAGCTGGCAGCTCCTTACAAGAAGGGCACACTGAAGAGTCTGCCGTGGCATTCCGGGCACGAGGTCTTCTGGGGTTGTGCGAAGCACTTGTTCAAACGTGTCGTCCGTGAGAACGCACTCATGCACGAAGACTTCCTCGAGCAGCACCGTGCGAACGGGTTCAAGAACTTCGGGTTTTCCATAGTCGGCGGGAAGACCGAGATTGTCGTCTGCGAGCCGGAAGATATTAAGTGCATTTTGAAGGACAGCTACGCCAATTTCGAGAAAGACAAAGCGTTCCAGCACATCTTCGAAGAGCTGCTCGGCGAAGGCATTTTCGTCGTCAACGGGAGCCAATGGAAGGAGCAACGGGTGGTGGCCTCGCACTTCTTCAACAGAAGGTTTCTATTTACGACTCTGTTTTTCCCTACACGGGCAACACAAGAGAAACCCCGTTCAAAAGAAGTGTCGCACACCAACAGATTATCTGCCGCTGCTCTTACCGAAAGTGCAAACTGTGTTTATTGTGGCACTTAGCATTTCACGATTCAAAACATACCAAGTGCAAACTTTGTTTATTGCGGCACTTAGCATTTCACGATTCAAAACATCCCGAGTGCAAACTGTGTTTATTGTGGCACTTAGCATTTCACTCACGATTCAAAACATACCGAGTGCAAACTTTGTTTATTGCGGCACTTAGCATTTCACGATTCAAAACATGCCGAGTGCAAATTGTGTTTATTGTGGCACGCAAACATGGAGGGTGCTGCGGTAGCCATGCACGGGTCTTGGGCGCGTGCCTCGTGCAGGGCGGGTGCTTTGTGATCCGCCGCGAAGTTCTCTCCTGGTGCAATCCAGAGAGACCGGCGTCGAGTTTCGGCTCACAGCCGGTCCTCGGGCGGGAGAGAGAGTGCCAGACACAATCCATCTTAAAAAGGACCACCCACTTCCAACGTTAGTAGCAAACATACAGGCAACTCCGGGACCGCATGAGCCACGTATTCGGGCACCACGCGCAGCACCTTGTCGAGGTGCTGGAGCGGAAGGCGGGCCAGTCGGTCGAGATCCAGGCCCCCCTGTACCACTTCACGTTCGACACGATCAACAGCGTCGCCTTCAACCGGCGCGTGAGCTCGCAGGGCGGCAACGCGGCGGACTGCGCCTTCGAAACCGCGTTCGACGCCTTCACAAACTGCGTCGTCTCCCGGTTCCTGGTCCCTTGGTGGAAGCTCAACAGAGCCCTGCAGCTCACCGCCGAGGAACGGACCATCAAGCACAGCACGAAGGTCTTGAACGACTACGTCAACAACGTCGTGAATGAATACGTCGATGAACACGGCAACGTTCTCCCAGCCGCCGAAGTCTCCGATGACCAGACGCTCATGGACCTGTACCTGCAGCATGCTCTGGAAGAAGGGAAGCGCTACACCCGCAAATTCCTCAGGTTTGCAGATTTTACCCGGAGGTCCTGGGCTGCGTCCGCCAGGAGTGCACGCAAAACGAGTGGCGGCCTCTCGGCTTCAGAACCTTTTGCGAACCCGCGTCGTGACGAGGGATCGAGTGGGCAGCTAATCCGGCCTTCTTTGCTACCCACGCTTCCTTTCGCACTACCTCTTTTAATAGATTCACACTCCCCCGCGTCTGGGAAAAGGCAGCAGCGGCATGATTTCGAACTTTGGAGAAAGGTAAAACTGACTCTTGCGGAGACAAGGTCTTGAACTTACATCTGCAGAACAACACGAATAACTACGGTTTTAGCAACTAAACAAAGTGCTTAACTAACTCCTGCAGGGACATGATCTTGAACTTACATCTGCAGAACAACACGAATAACTACGGGTTTAGCAACTAAACTAAGTGCTTAACTAACTCCTGCAGAGACATGATCTTGAACTTACATCTGCACGAAAAACTACGGTTTTAGCAACTAAACTAAGTGTTTACCTAACTCCTGCAGAGACATGATCTTGAACTTCGTCATCGCCGGGCGGGACACGACGGCTTCGACGCTGACGTCGTGTATCCGGTTCTTGACGGAGCCCGAGAACGAGCACTGGCAGGGCCGGCTGGCCGCCGAGGCCGCGAAATGCTTCGGGGACCGCGCCGATGAGCCGCTCTCTTTCAACGACGTCGAGGGCAAGTCGCCCGCCGCGGAAGCCGTGCTTTTGGAGGCGCTCCGCCTCAACCCGGCGGTGCCTGGCACCGAGAAAGTCTGCGTCAAAGACACGACGCTGCCTTCGGGCGTCACGGTCCCGGCCGGTGTCCACGTGCACTGGTGCCAGATGTCGACCAACCGGATGCCGGGCGTCTACGGCGGCGACGCGGAGATCTTCAGACCCGGACGCTGGCTCACCGACGACAACACGGTCACCACAAGGTACGACGACTACAGCTACCCGACGTTCAACGCGGGGCCCAGGCTGTGTCTCGGCAAGAGCATGGCCATCCTCGAAGGAAAAATCGGCTTGCTGACGCTCTTTTCCAGGCTCCGGTTCACGCGAACGTACCCGGACCGTGAGGTGCGACCGTGCTCCTCTGTCACTTGGCAGCTCAAACCTGGTTTCGAAGTGACTGTGCACCGAAAGTAGTTTCGTGGTGCACGGTCCCTGATGGACCTGATAGACTATGGTGTACCGTGGTCACCTTGATAAACAGCGGCATGCAATTCGATTAGTTCCCCGAGGTAGAAATGGTGCGGCTTTATATAAGCTGGTACTACTACCTTTCGAACCTCCACTCTCGTGAAAGCTTTCTTCTAAAACGGAAGAAACGCAGGACCTCAACTTGACCAGGTGCAGTGGAAAAAGACGTTCGTTGCTCCACGAAGTTCTTCCCACAGCAACCGACGAATAAAACGAACCTAAAAACACGCCGTGTTCTTGAGGAAAAGCATAAAACTGAAAAGAAAAGGAAACCAAGAGGGGGCGCCGCCGGGCACTTCATTCCGACGGAAGCAGAACAATACCACGACAAAATGGGTCTTCTTAGTTGGACGCGTGCCTTTCTTGCGAAGGCCGCTGCGGCCGCCAGAGCGGCAGCAAAGTCAGGCTCAGGGGCGAAGTCCAGGGCCCTGTGATGGCTGAGTGCACACCGAAGCAGGGCTGCGTCCTCGTGTTGTACCGTGTGCCCACAAGGCCTGGTCAACCTCCTGAGCACAAACCTTTCGCGCCCGAGATTGAACAGTCGGGATTGCCGGGGGCGGGCCCACGTGACACCGTATACCGGAACCTATAGCAGAGCCCCTGTTCAGGAGAAAAAGCGAAGCAAGAACTTCCACTCTAAAAAAGGGCCTCGGAGGGCACTCCAAAAAAGGCCCTCCTTTTTTTCTTGTAGACTCCCCACTATCGCAACAATATTCCAATCTCAAAGGAGGTAAATGTGCTGTGGCCCACACGAAACACAGGTAAATCTGGGTTTAGTGGCAGGCGTAAGCGTTCAACAAAAAAGACTCACTTTGTAGTTGTATTGTTTTCTCCCCCTCTCTAGCCTCCGTCGAAATGAGCACAAGACAGACCCTCGAGTATTTCATCTGTTTTTGTCAAAGCTGCGACCGCCTTTTTGCTTTCTCGTACAAAACCTGGTAGCAGGTTATGACAGAAGGCACTTAAAAAAATCACCCCCTCGTAGGTTTTTGTCAAAGCTGCGACTGCTTTTTTTGCTTTCTCGTACAAAACCTGGTAGCAGGTCATGGCAGAAGGCAGTTAAAAAGTTCTCCCCCTCGCACGTAAAACAAAAGTCCAGATCCTGGAAACCCCCCTGCACGCTATAAAAAAGTGCTAGGAGCCCGAAAGTCTGCGAAGGCGCATGAGCGCGGTTGCGTCTTTTAAGTACGACTTCTTGCGGGTTGCCCTGCAATGTTACGTGAGCTTGAAAAGGCGCAGCCTGCGTGTTGTGGTTGTTGTCGGGACCTGGATCAACCACAACGACCTGGGAAAATCGGAGAAAAAAAACGGGAAGAGGTCGGTATTTTAGAGGTAAGGTTGTGGTGACGCTTTTTCGCTTTTACACAAAGCGTGCCGACGAAGGCACTCTTGCATCAAGTCTTTTTGAGCAAGGGGAACGCCGTCATTGACGGAAAACAAGGGGTTCACTGGGGGTTTGCGTCCCTTGCATAAATCGAGGAAAGGATCGCAAAAAAAAAACTTGCACACATGTTTTGTGAAGTTCCGAGTTCCATCTAGAGCAAGCTTTCACCGCACGCTCTCCTTCTTTTTGAGACTCATGACACGACAGAAAGAAGAAAACGACTCTGTATTTCCTCGAAGAGACTTGATGCTAGCATCAATGATACATGACACCTTCAGCCCGTCATCAGTCTCCTCAGTACATACGAGCACCATGAAGTGTGAAGGCTATCACTATGGATGGCCTATTCGTTCGTAGCTGGACATTGATCAAACCCACGAAGAAGAAGAAAAAGGCCGCTCCGGGTCCAGGAACGTGATGGTCAAGTAGCTTGCACAGCTTGAGTCCGAGGCAGCACAGTGCTACAACCCCGTCCACTCTCCCCTGTGGCTGACTGTCTTGACGAGCTTGTGTTCAGCGCAAGCGCCAAGCCCCAAGGTGCGCCATGCCTTGATGCTTTGGGAAATCGGTAGCCACTTGAACCGTAGGCCCGTGGCTCTGCAGTACCGCCGAACACGTGAAGCTTGGCTCCGTGTTCGGCGGCCCTAGGATACGACCTGGTGAAAGCCCCATTTCGCCTGCTGTTCAAGCCCACGAACGAAACGAAACCACAGATGAGTCGGCGAGATTCTCCCCCATAAACGTAAAGCCCACAGCAACACGAACAGTAAGCACATGACAAAAAAAGCAAGGCCGGCCCAAGTGATAGTGATCGCTGCAACCGCTTTCACCCGCCCATCGATACCCTACCCCGCCTCAGCAACCAACCGGGGACTCAGAAAACCGGCTTCTTAACGCACAGCAGTTTAAACGTCGTCCGGAGGCTTGGAAGAAGAAAGTAATGTGGAGTCCCCAAGCCAACTTTCACTACATGACACGCACCTCCCCGTTGCCGCTGCAACTCCTTTTTTCTTAGTTGCATCCCTCTCACCGTTTTGCAGTTTTCCTCTCTCCCGCCGCGTTCTTCGCCTTACATTTTTGCGCAGCTTTTCATTTCGCGTTTTTTTTCTCGTGCGACTCAATTCGGACTAATCGTACACTCGAGAAGAAAAAAAAGCTGGCAACTTGTTTGAGAGATTAGCCCGATCGAGTTCAGTAACAAGCTAACTTACTCCTGGCGACGAATTTCCGTCGTTCGCGCAGCTGGATCCGGCCGAGGTCGAGCACACCAGATACATAAGCCGCATTCGCAACGCAAGACTTAAGAAGGAAGACGAGGAGATCCAGATAGCACAGCAGGACGCCCGAGCCGAGGCGGCCGACAGACCACAGAGGCGAAAGGCAGAACAGGAAAGACAGGCGCGGTCGGTACGAGAAGCGGCAATCGCAGATAAGGCAACGAGTACAGAGCAGTCCACGCGCAGACGAGCAGTGAAGCGGCCCGCGTCGCAGGTGGCGCAAACGGAAAAGCCCGTGCAGGGAGTGGAGACGAGGTGATGCAAAACGAAGGGGAAGCGCGAAGCGACCAGCAAGACGCAAGACCAGGCGACCAAGAGAAGGAGGGACGCGACCCAGAGACCCGGGCTAAGTAGCCTGGAACTAGTGTGATGGACCTTCTTCGGAGGGGATCACGCACTCAAAGTTCGACTTATACGCATTCACAACGCAGCCTCGCGACTGAGCGCCCCCTGGAACTCGATTACCGCGTCGGCAACGTACACAACATTGAATCACAGCACCTTCAGTAGATATTCGTGGGACACATTTGTGTAACATGTGATGTCTGTTTTGCTGGCACTTGTGTCGAGACCGGTGTCTTTTTACAGCTGGAAGCTCGGCCTACAAAGGAGGTGCTTATACAAAAGAAGTAGCCGCGCGCCCTGCAATACAACTACAAAGTGGGTCTTTTTTGTTGAGCGCTTACGCAGGGGCTTGTACAAAAAAAGTGCTTACTTCGAAAGAGGCTAGAGGGGGAGAACCAATACAACTACAAGGTGGGTCTTTTTTGTTGAACGCTTACGCAGGTGTTGTACAAAAATACTCGAGGGACTGCCTTGTGCTCATTTCGAAGGAGGCTAGAGGGGGAGAAAACAATACAACTACACAGTGGGTCTTTTTTGTTGAACGCTTACGCGCGCCACTGAACCCAGATTTACCTGTGTTTCGTGTGGGCTACAGCACATTTTCCTCCTTTGATCCTCAAGCATTTCCTACAAAGCAGGTGCTTGTACAAAAAAAGAAGGTGCGTGTGCGCGCATGTCGCCGCGAACGCAGGTGATGCAGGACCTGCTGTACCGGGTCGGGTACTTGGAGCGCCTCCTGGGCGTGAAGTGGCCCCGCGAAGAAGAGCCTCCGGGGACCGACGATCGCGCCGAAGCTCTCCAGGGACAGACCGAAGCCAGCCCGCAGCGTCTCTTTGCTTGTAGTGACTCGGCTGTCTTCTTCGAGACCCCCTCTCAGCACAAGTCGGTGCCTGAGCCGCCCGGCACCCCGCAGCTCCCGTCGGCGCTGGAGGACCACCCGACAGCAGCCTTTTCCGCCGCCACGCCGTCCCCGCGGCAGCCGAAGCGACGGAGAGTTGCCGCCAGCCCTTCGCGAACGCAAGCTGCGGCCCGCGACGTCCGGCTGGACAGCCCCGGGAACTCCGGGAAAACAACGCCGCGGCGCCCGCTCCCTGCTGCTGCGCCGGCGGCGGTTCCGCCGACGCTGTGCTCCGACCGAGGGGCGGCGCCGTCCTGCGGCGGAGGAACGGCGAAGCCGCGTCACCGGAAGAGGAGGATGACCTCGAAGAAGTCGCTGGTGCCGGCGCAGCCGTTTCAGGGCGTCTGCGGCGGACTGGGCGGAGCGGCGGCCGCGGGCGCCGAGGCGGAGCAGCCTTCTGCGTCTACTACGGGCGTGCCTGTTCGGCAGGGAATTGGGTCCGACGACCCGAAGGTGCGAGAGGGCAGCGCGCGAAGCAGCGAAGAGGAGTGGCCGGCTGCGCTCGGCAGCGGGCGGGCGGCAAAGGGATCCGCGGAGCATCCGACGGCTGCTGCGGCGCGTGCGAGCGGCGGTGCGGGCACGCAGCCGTCGGTCCAGCGGACGAGGCGGTCGGAGGAGGCGGCGCCTGCCGCCAAGGCAGAAGACAGCAACGACGCGGGGGGTCAGCCGTTCGCGCGAGTTTCTGAAGAGTGCCCGTCGTCAAAATCACGCGCGTGCAGTCTTGCAAATGCCGTCGACCAGCAGGCGTTCGAGCCGAGTGGGACACGATCACCGAAAACACAGTCAGACGGTGCCGCAAGCAAAGAGGAGCAACCATTCGCACGGGTGTGCGCTGCGGGATCGGAAGAGGGCCCATTCGCGGCGAAAGCAACCCAGCCGTCCTTTGATAGCCGCGCCAGGGAATCCGCGGGGGTTCCGATTGCAGCGAAATCGCACGCGAGCGGTGCTGCAAGCACCGTGCCGATTTACCGAGTGGGTTCAATTTCGGATATGCAGGCTGAATCCGTCCGAGAGGCCTTGTCTCCAGAGAAGGCATTGGACCCCATCAATCTAGCAGCTCAAAGCGAAGAGGTACCCGCGCTACTTTGGCGCAGTGATGGAGCGGGCTGGCCAACGGTGCCTTCCCGCTGGTGCGACGATAAATTACCGGCCTCGCCAATGACCTGCCACGTGGACCCGACCCGCCGAGAAGGTTCAAACTCAGAAAAGCAGCTTGAGGTCGCCCAAAAGAACTCGCCAGAGGACACGCGGGGCGAAGGGGTACCTGCGCTACTTTGGCGCGGTGACAGAGTTGGCTGGGCAACACCTCCCGGGATGGGCGAAGTAGCAGCGGCAGCCAACGCGCCAGACGGTGCCGGCAGCAAACAGGATCGTGGTATATCATGGAACGTGTCAGTGGACGGCGTTCCTAACCGGACCTGCACGAATGCACAAGCAGAAAGAGAAGCAGACCATCTCAACTCCGCACACTTTAGTGGCATCTCGTGGAACACTCTGCCTGCGGAAAGAGTGAATTCTGATGTCAACCATGGCTGCGGGAACTGGCAGGCATCCGCGTCAGATCCGAGCCCGCAGTCTGCCGCATCACCAGAAAGGAGCGAACTGGTACCGCCTAGCGGTAGCCTACAGCACGCTGAAGTATTAGAAGCAGGTGCAACGTCTCCGCTGGCTGTGCCTGCAGAAAAAAGTGAGCCGGACCTGTCGACCCGTGGTTGCGCCGAGCTAGCTGAAGCGGGAAAGAGAGGTGAACGGAATTCAAGCCCACAGCACACTGAACCACCAACCGCGAGCGACCAGCATCCGAACGCTCTGCCGACAGTGAGAAGTGACCGACGTTCGCTGTATCCTAGTCCCGGCAGCCCGTCGTGCCTTGTGCAAGCAGAGGGCGGTGAACGTGGTCCGAAGCTGAATCACGGTAGCCCACAGCACGCTGATCCGCGGGAGACGAAAGCCCCGAATCCGAACCCACACCTTCTACTTCTGACAGAGATAAATGAACGACTCTCACTGCCCAATCCCGGCAGCCCGCCGTGCATTGTGACATCAGAGGGCGGTCAGAAACCGAATCGCGATATCCCACAACACGCTGATATCCGGGAGACGAGAGCCCAGAACTCGAATCAACAACCCATTCAGCCGCCTGCGAGAAAGGAACGACTTTCGTTGCCCAAACCCGGCTCCCCGCTGCGCCGTGTGCCCGCAGAGGGCGGCGACCGTGGTCAGACACTAAGTCGCGGCAGTCCACAGCACGCTGATATCCGCGAGACGAGGCCCCAGAATCCGAACTCGCACCCCGCTCTGCCAGCGAACAGCGGAGGAGCCCGAGACCCGCCTCGCCACCCCCGCTTCTCCCCCAGAAGCAAGCGAACGCCCCGCCCCGACCGCGCCAGCGAAGACACCGGTTGCACAACCCCGCAAGCCGCGCCCTCATCCGCTTCTGCGGCCCCCAGCCCCTCGCCAAGTGCGACAGCGGGCCCGTCGACACCGGGGTCGGGGAGGTCAGCTGCCGCGGGCGTCGGTTCGGCGGCGGAGAAGGCGCCGAGGCCCGGCGACTCGCAGGAGGGCAAGGCGGAGTGCCCGATCTGCTTCGCCCCGCTCTCGCCGGGAAAGCGGGCGGCGACGGTCTTCCGCCTGCGCTGCGGGCACAGCTTCCACACGCAGTGCCTGGCGAAGGCGCACACCAGCCGCCACGTCGGCGGCGGCCTCTGCGGCGCCTGCGCGATGCCCATCGGCCACGCCGAGCTCCGCTCGGTGCAGCGGGCGGCCTGGGCCCTCCGAGCCGCCCGGTTGCTGGGTGCGGACGCGAGGAGGAGGACGCTGCCTTCCTCCAGCTCCGAACGAGCCTCCGTCCGGGACCTGTTCGAGGCCGACCTGGCGCCGCCGCAGCCGGGCCCCCAAAGCGGGGCTGCAGAGCGGGCCGCCAAAAAACGGGGCGGCCTCGTGCGGCTGGACGCCAACGCGCTGCCGAAACCGCAGCCTCGCATGCTGGCACCCCCGCGAGCCGCGAACCCTGATTACACTATGAGCCAGTTTGACCGGCTTTTGGAGTACCCCGTCGTCGAGAGGCGGCCGAAGACACGGGCTAGGCTTCCAGCATAAGCGTGCTTGGAGTGAAGCCCCCATCCTCCAAAAGAAACAAAGCTTTGTGGACTTGATGCTGACATCAATTCTCCATGAGAGGATTGTCCAAACAATAAACTGTCATCCTGGTCCGTGGGGAAAACGATGGGTGCGAGCTTCTGTCGTTTATGGGCTATATTATTATTTCGTGTTTCAAGAAGGTGCGGGTACCAACCATGAGCCAGGCACCGCGTCTTTCATCGAGTTCGTCGGCAGAATGCTATTCGCCGAGGTTGGCCGGGGCTTACTCAAGCCGGCCACATCAGTCCCCAGCCCGCGCAACGGTTGACGATGAGGTTTCCGCATGCGAAATGCCTCTTTGTCAAACATCTCTCATCCTTGCCTACTTCATGCGAATGTTACCCGCGCATGCATCTCTCATCTCCAGCAACGAGAAAAAATAGACTGTCTCCTCTATTTTGCACTTTCCTGAGCCGGTAGTGTGCTTCCGGGTGCCCTGCAGAAAGCAGATTCAAAAAGCATTTTCTCAAGAGTGTAAGTTAAGCTCGATACCATTCAAGTTCCCAGGTTCCCTCAACCTCTCGCGTCCGTTAATTGAAGAACCGAAACACGGGAGCACGACAAAGTGGCATTTAGTTGAAGCAAAAATGAAGAATCGCTCAGGCGCAAAACAAAAAGGGAGGCGGGGAGAGGCGGGTGGAGGGGTATTATCTCACGCCGCCGCGCGTCGCATTTGAGCTGGCGCGACGATAGTCAACCCGTCTAGCCTCGTGTTTGCGCTCAGCATGTCCGAAGGTCCGGTGCACCGGAAGGACCCCACGAGTCCTGTCAAGCCCGAACTGCCGAACCCCCAAAATGGGCCGTTGAAGCCAGCAGCCAAGCAAGCGCCAGCGAAGGTGGCGAAGGTGCCGAAGCACTTCGCCCGACATCAGCAGGTGTGTTTTTTTTTTGCAGTTTTGTTTTGTGGTAGAAGGTCGCTATGTTTTGTTCTTCTCAGGCAGAACACGGAACGCATTGAAATCTTTTGGAGACATGGATCGGCCCGTATTTTCTCACGGGATAGGTTGCTTTGTGACGTCGCTGTTGCCTGCCACTGCGCCGTACCGAGCCGGGGCTCCAGCTAGCGGGGTAGCGTCTTCTTGCTATTATGACGCACTGGATGCATCCAAGAGCGAGCAGTTGGTGGGGAGCAGGGACGTTGTCCGAAGATGCACTCGCCCTTCCCTGACCGGTCGATCCAAGCAATACGAGGTTTTTACAGAGGTGAATGTGTGGCCTTAGTACGTGCTTGCAATGTCGCGCAAGATACTCGCGTCTCAAAAAGCAGCTTTCCCTCGTGGCACCAACGAGACTGAGAATGTATCCACGTCTTCCGTTTCCTACCTCTCCTTCACCCCTGCGTCCTGGGCTAAAAGGTGTCCCGCAGTCCATGTGGAAAGACACGTGGGCCTTCCTCATTCGAATGCCCTGCACCACACACACACCCTTCTGCACCCACAGGTCAATCTATCGATGATGGTTCCTACCACGAAGCTCATCAACCATGTGTCGTGGCTGGCGGAGGGCCTCAGCAGTGGCGTGCGAAACCCTTTAGTGCTTCCATCCCTGTTGCTCTCGAGGCCGTCGGCCATCTTCCCGCTCCTCATGTTCCTCATCACCATGACCATTCCCATCGCGTTGGCGCAGCACGCTGCGCAGACGTACCTACCCGAACCTGCCAAGAAGTACTTCGGCATCCAAGATGCTGCATCATTCGCGTTGCTCATCGTGTCGATCCCGCTCGCGTTCGTATGCACGTTTACTGTTCTGACGTGGCGTGGCATGCTGCAAGCAAGCAACACGCGCGTGCACTGCAAACAAGAGAATCGTGGTCATTCCGTAGCTACTTTGCTGAAGGGAGGAGCACAACACGTGCGATGCGGTGCTCGTTGTTGGCGATACATTGGCGGCACAATAGCTGCATCAGGGCTTTGAGCCGTGGGTGGATTGCACGTGACTTGAATTCAAAACGAATACAGATCTGGCAGGACCGCTTGTTCACGCTCGCCCTGGAAGTGACGCATAACATCCGGGGCGCGGGCTCGTGGAGCTACAGGACGTACCTCGCGTCGAGGAAGTACGCGAGAGTGCAAACGGATTGCCTGATGTTGCTCCTGGTCGAAGCAACCAGTCTACTGCTGCGCGCGGCATCGATTGCCGTCGTCGAGTTTGTCGACGCAAGAGACGGATCTCCGGCTCTAACAGACGCGATTCGATTCGTGGGCGCCGACGTTGTTGCAGGGTTCACGAATACTGTCGTGCTCACCTTCCTGGCGCATCATAGTCGGCTTGAGCGTATGAACGTTAACACGAGGGGGCAGAAGGCCGCGTTCATCGACTGTCGGCTACCGTACTTCGTTGGCTTCGCGCTTCCTATGACGATGCTGCATTGGTGGCTCAGCAGGCGACTGCCGGTTGTGGCAGTTCCGTTCCTGTTGCCTGCCATCATCGGTACTATGACCGTGGCCACCTCACACGTCCGACCGAGTGACATGGGCCGGCCGCACATCTCCTCCGTCATCCTCACCGTCCCGCACAAGGTCCTGTGCTTCATCTTCCCCGCCGTCTCAGGACGGGGCATGAGCTAGGTTCTGATCAGCTCGGTATGTTTAAATCCAGGGCGCCTCCGTATTTCTGGTGGAAGAAGAAAGAAGAAGAAGAAAAGAAAAAAGGCCGCTCCTAGTCCAGGAACGTGACGGTCAACTACAGCTTGCAAAGCTTGAGTCGGAGGCAGCACAGTGCCACAACCCCGTCCGCTCTGCCCTGTGGCTGACCGTCTCGACGAGCTTGTGTTCAGCGCAAGCGCCAAGCCCCAAGGTGCGCCACGCCTTGATGCTTTAGTTTGGGAAATCGGTAGCCGCTTGACCCGACGGCCCGTGGCTCTGCGGTACCGCCGGACACGTGAAGCTTGGCTCCCGTGTAGCAGGCTTTTCCTGGTACCATCCAGCCTGGCCTCCATATTTCCAATCCACGATTGGACCGTCGGTCCAAATTTGGAAAGGCCGCCGGGGAAAAGAAGAAAATAAAATGGCACCCGTGCCCCGGCAGAGGTGGCCAGTGTCCAATCCGAGGGTCTCTCAGGGCCCAGCATATAGCCGGAGACCAAGCTAATGCCCTGTTATTTCTGGTGGAAAAAACAACGATCCCCCGGAGAACGTTCTCCGAGAAGAGCGGTTGGTGTGCGTTCCCTGCCGGGCGACTCCATTTTCACCCCCACTCAATTTCCACAGATCGGTTCCTCGGCCTACCGGGATGAACGAGGCGTTCTCGCTGCCTGGCTCCAAGAGAACTCAGAGCCAGAGTCCAACTTCGGACGGATTTTGGACACTGCACCGGGCATCGTCCCGGGTCCAAAGCTCGCGGGCGAGACCATCGCGCCGCGAAAGAGAAAGCCACACTTCTGGTTTCTATGTTTCACCGCCAAGAACCTCAACAAGTGAGACGGCACCGGTGCAACCACTATTGTACGTCACGGAAAGAAGAGCCGTGGCTCGAGAGGTTGCACAGTCTAAATTCAAGCCCGCTGTGCTGTGGCATGACGCCGAAGAGTTTTGTATTGTGACTGCTTAACGAAAACTTAACTATTCTTGAACCAGCCACAGCCTAAAGGCTGTGTGAAGTTATCTTATCGACTTTCGCGGTGCATCAACTCCCTCAGTGAAACTGTTGGAAGGGCTGCGGCTGACAACGATGGTCGTGATCGAGACAGCAATGCTGGGTTCGCGGAGGTCGAAGGTCCTACGAGTAGTGTGTATCCCGTGTTTAAAATCGATTTCCAGCGGGGCCTCAAAAGCCGATCTTAAGCGCAGGGTACGCACTCCCGACCTTAAATGGGGGGGGGGGGGGGGGGGGGGGGAAACGTATATTTTGCACGAGGACGGCGACGGGATATGGTTCCGCGCCTGCACAGGCGAAAGGAAACACAGGGTCGCCGACCCGGAAAAGGAAAAGAAGAATCAAAGAGAGTAGTTACCCTCAACCCCTAGGACCAGGGCAGTGTTTGCGGTAAACGTTTCAGAGCGGGATGCTGCAAAGGCGGAGTGGCCACCAGCAACAAGCCCGACACACGGGGCCAGCCTAAGTAAATCGTGTATCTGTTTAGAAACGTTTACGTTTTACGTGTATTCATTTTCTTGCAGTAAACGCGTTAACAAGATGTTTACTGTAAACGCGTTAAATAGGTGTTTGCTGCACTGTTGTGAAACTGCAATTCACTGCAGGGCATCACCAAGGTGGCCGCAGAGGCGGGGCAAATTTAGGGTCCGGTCCCGAAAAGGAATAGAGAGAACCCCGGCTGAGATGGATGATGGAAAACGCCGCTGAACGACGTCCGGGTGCAGCGCGGTCTTGCAAAAAAAAGCTACTGTCAAGGGATTTCAATCCACAAAAAAGAGCGTCGGATGGGTCCAGAGCAAGAGAGTGAAAGACATGTAACTGTCAACTCTACACAGCGCAGCAGTGAGTTGGTGTGTAAGGCGCTCGTGAGGTACACGGCTTCTATCGCCATCCCGAAGGAGGGTCCACCTACTTGTGATCACCTTCCCGAACTCGCACCAAAAAGTCACGGAGGCACCAATCGAATTCGGCAAGAAGGCACACGAGCAAGACGGAGCGCTCCGCTACATCGATCCATCACAAAAAGAGGATAGTATCAATCTGCGGAGCGCCAAACGACAACGCAACCGCAATGGAGTCACATGTGTCTGCTTACCATCATTTTAAACGCTACAGTTCGTGAACCTTATTGGTTTGTAGCACACACACCTCAAGCGTCGCAACGACGAACATCAGGCGGCGTTTCCATCTTTTCTCGGCCCCGAAGAAACCCACTGGGGGGGTTCGCAGCGAAGGAAAAAGATTGTACCGCAGCTCTTTGCGATTGTATTCTTCCTCTTTTTGGTACTAACAATCTTGCGGGTTGCCCTACAATTGCTACGCAGATGTAGGCTGCGTGTTTTGGCGGTCAACCACAAAAAGGAATGGGGGTAAAACAAGGCGGGAAAACGATCAGTTCAAGGAGCCCTCGACTCGAACGACCCAGTTTTCTGGTTCTGATGCCAGGTGGCTGGGTTATTAACGTCGTGCTCCTTACAGCTTGCGCCATGTCCGTAGAACACCGGTTCACGCTTCTTTTCTACGACAACACGTACAAAGAGGAAACAAGCCTCTCGCGCTTCTTCGTTCTGCGGGATCTCAAAAACGGAGAGGAACTCGGGGTGTCCCACGGTGCTTTGTGCGTGGGCTCACTACCAAAGGAGTGGCCTGCCGCTTGCCACCAGGGGGAAGTAGTGCGACACTTTCCAATTTACAGAACCGACTGCAGGCTTCGCGCCCTCTTTTGCGGACAGCAACCGATTTGCGAGCGAAGCTACACCCTCTCTTTTCGGATTTACGCACCTTCAGGTCCAGCAAAAGATGCGTGCCTCCTGACTTGATAGGTGGCCGGCGGGCACGGTAAAAAATGTTTTGCTAATAAACGTGTTTGTAATTTCTCAATTGAGACGACGACAGCCCCATCCTGAAGTGCAAATACTGCCGGCGCGTCACTGCTGCTGTGTGCGCTCGGATCGGCGCCGCTCAAGCGGCAACCTCGAGTCACTCGTTTGTTTGTAAAGATTGCTCCGTTCTTGTTCCTGACTTGTTCCCGAACTAGAACGACACATACTATTCCTACTAAATGAGACGAGTGGCAGCGTATCGTGTTGGAACTAGCTTCAAATAGGAACTGCACACACGCACACAAACGAGATCCACCCGCCTCCCTATGATAGGACACGTGCCAAACAACACGCCCCCCCAGAGCGCTGAGCACCGCAGCCAGTTCTGGCGGAATGATCTTATTACCGCGCGCCATGAGGTGCATCCGGTACAAGAACAGCAACACAACAACACTACTGCGGTTCGCAATGTCTGCAGGACGCGTCACTGGGAAGGGGAAAGAACACCTTGCCATGTGCTCACATTTTTTCCCCCACCTTCTAGCCCTATAGCATGCATGGCAAGAAATTGTTCACTGCCGCCCTGCTGCTGCTGTCCGGTCGACGCGAACGTGCTGTTTGTTTCTTCTTTTTTTCTTTGTATAAGCACCTGCTTTGTAGGAAATACTTGAGGAGGCTGCCAGCTGCAAAAGATCAAAGGAGGTAAATGTGCTGTAGCCCACACGAAACACAGGTGAATCTGGGTTTAGTGGCGGGCGTAAGCGTTCAACAAAAAAGACCCACTTTGGAGTTGTATTGTTTCTCCCCCTCTAGCCTCCTTCGAAGTAAGCACAAGGCAGCCCCTCGAGTATTTTTCATTCTTTTTCTTTTTGAAGTATGCCAATACTGCAGGGAATAGTTGACTAGACCTCTTGAGTTTGTGAATTGGGGAGTCGGAGAACCTACAAAGCCAAAAGCAGGACCAACCCCCCCCCGTTCGTGAGAAAAAACGAAGAATAAAAACATCTTCTTTTTTCCATCTATCTTTGTCAAGAGCTGCAACTTCAACTATTCTTCATTTGTTTTTTTAAAGCGCCCCAGCCACACCCAAGCACCTACAACCACCTTCTTCCAATCCCAATTCCTCATCGCAACCAGCCCCAACGGTCCCTCGTGCTTGTCTCAGTACCTCCACGGAGAGATTGCACTCGGTGCCGCGCGTTTTCATTGCGCAGAATAGGTGCGTTCCTATGCAGCTGGCTATCTGAGGACTCGTCGACGACAACTCGTCTACAGCTTTCGACTCCATCTCGACGCTATGCGAACAAGCACCGTTTCGATGGCATCAAGACCCGCTCTATGCAAGGTCGTGAAAATCGTGCCTCGCAAGCCATCTCTTCACCGGGATGAAAGCCCTTACGCGCCTTACGCATACGGGTCGACCACTCGTGTTGTTGTGAACAACCCAGCGTGCACGCAACATGCGTCCGGCATGGAATAACACAAAGGGTCGGGTCACCCGGATTTTTATCGATAATCCCGAAGTCTCTCAAGCGAGCTTTCACTCGAAAAGAAAAAAGAAACTTGTTTAAAAACAAGAAAAAACACGAACGGGGATTCCGCAACCCGGATGCAGAGATCTGAAGTGGTGATACATTGACGATCCTGTTGACCACTCCAAACAACCGAGTGTGATGACTGGGCCTATCTTCTGGGGGGGATGGGACCGGGTTTGCCCTGAGGGTGGGGCCATCGCTCGTTGTGAAGACACGCACCATGCACGCAATCTTTGTAGTTAGGTGCCATATAAAAGGTGTCACGGGATAAGCCGGCAGCCGCTGCTTAACTTAATCGCTGACGCAGAGGCGACCGGCGGCATGTTGCAGCCGCGGCCACCACCAGTCCAACAAGCCGAACGTCCAGTCAACCCCCGGACGCAACAAGAAGAAGAGGCCCTCCTCACCCACCCAGGTGGGTGTACAGCGGGAAACGCCATTAGGAAAGCGAGCGGCGCGAGCGGCGCGAGCGCCGCTCGCGGCAACGAAAAAGGAGACGGCGGCAACCGGACGGGCGACCAAGAGGCCGCCACCAACGCCAGGAACCAGCGAACGACCAGCGCTGAAGAAGAGGGTGCTTGGCACCCCGAAGGAAGGCCCGATCGCCGGCCGCAAGCGAAAGAAGACGAAGGCGACCACCCCCGAGTCAGGGGTGCATCGAAGGAAGAAGAAGGTTCCGAGGGCAAGCAGCTCTCAGAAACGACCGGGGACCACGGGCACGCCAATGCCCTCGAAAGTGAAAAACGGGCACACGTGCCCGCCCTCGTACTCGCCGACTCAGTCTCTGGAATCGCAAGAAAGCCAAACCCCGCTAGCTCCACAAATGCTCGACCTTGACGACGCGATGGCAGGTGACGACGTCATCCGATAACCTGACTTTCAAGGCAGTGCATGTTAATCCGTGTGGTTCATGTACTTAAGAACTCAATGCTTAACGGCTTATCACGTGGGCGGCCCTGAGATTACCCCCTCAGGGGACACCACTTTATCTTTAGCCATACTACAACAATCTTTGTAGTTAGGTGCCGAGCTCAGCTTGCTGACACAGCAAACCTCTATCCCGCATGCTGCGGCCCCTTTGCTCTACGAAACTAAAAGGCAAGAACATCGCGACAAAGTCAGAATGTGCGCCGGACGGTCCACATTGAACCGTCCTCTTTTTCTCTCTCAGAGTCTCTGTTTTCTTTTGTTGTTGTTTTGTACCTTCGCCTGGACGGCTTGTCAGAATCCGGAGGCTCTGTGCATGAAAACTGGCCCCTGGTAGCCCACAGCAGTCTGCTGGATGGACACGCACACGAGTGTCGCAGAAGATACGAAAGAGGGCTGGCCGCTTCAATGCAGCAATAAGAATTAATGGAAAGAACCGCTTTTTCTTCTCTTTACTTTCGCTTGTTCGTCAGACCCGGGGTGGACGAAGTTTAGCCAACTCGCCGCTTCTCGGTTGGAGCTACTTTTTTCGAAGGGCGCCGTGGTGCTATGTCACCTCGAATCTGTTTTCATCCTGCGATCAAGAAGGCTAGAGGATGCAGAGGATGAGGACCCTCGGATTTGTGACTCGCCCGCGTTTGCATCACGCGATAGCTCGAATGGGGTGGTTGGCGATCGTCGGAGATAGTTTGGGCTAGAATGCAAAGAATCTGTGGCGATAATCTGCATCACCGTCGCTTTCATTTTATTTCCATTCTCCCCAAGTAATAATGCCGATCCGCAAGGATAGCCGCACGCGCCGGGCCGCGCTGAACCGTCGACGGGTGTTGGATCCTGACTGGGCGGCTGCTGAGGAAGCGGCGGACGGGGCCACGCGGGAGTGGCGCATGTGGAACCCGTGCGAGCCCGGGCGTCGCGGTTATCTCTTCGCACGTGATGTGCCATGCTTTCGCCTCTTAAGCTCGTCTTGATCGTCGCGCTCAGGCGCGCGTTTGGTGCCTCGCTTCTCCTTCGATTGCTCGTCCAGGTGCATCGGTTGCGCGTCGATAGTTGCTTGGAGATAGATGTCGAGCTAGATCGACGAGGCTTAGATCCTTGAGAAGCGACGGAGACTTACGATGAAGCTGGTGTCGAACTACACCATTGCATTTGGTGTCAGTCGTATTACTGATGACTTTGTGTGCCATCGCTGTGCATCAGGCACCGATGTGCATGCCACTTCACAAATGTCGTGAACTTCTGATGAGAGACTGTTCACACACCAAACCATCGATTCCTGCACTCCGCGACTCGATTGCTGCGTGCATGTGCAGCTCAGGCAATAGTGGGCCAGTGGCCGCCTTGTTTCGTACTTGTACCATCGCGATATGGCATGCTTCAGACTCTGGTCGGCTTCTTGTGGCCTTTGTGGCGACGCCATATGTATCGCCGTGGGGCACCACGATTCGGGGTTCTCGTTGCCGATACGATAGTGCGCGGACAGCCCACTGCAACCACCGCATGTCAGGAAAGAAAGAGAAAATACACAGTAAAACACAAACGGGACAACATGGCCATCAGTCAGGAACAGATCAAGGAGGCGTTCAACCTCTTCGACGCAGATGGCAGTCAGGCGATCGACATTGAGGAGTTCGGTCTGGCAATGAAGGGTCTCGGGTTCAAGCTTTCGCACGGCGAGCTTGAGGAAATGATGGCCGCCATTGACAAGGACAACAACTCGCTCATCGAATACGACGAGTTCAACCGCATGGTTAGCGAGAAGATGGTTACCCGTGACAGCGAAGCCGAGGTCATGAAGGCCTTCAAGCTCTTCGACATCGACAACACTGGTGTGATTTCTGTTTAGCACGTGATCGTGCTTCATTATGCTCGTGGTTTGAAGGACCGCAACACGGTTCTGAGTACATGTCTTTAAAAACACGTTCTTGCATTTGTAGGGTACGTAGCGTGTGCAGCAGTCGGCTTATCTCACTTCAACCACTGGTCTTGCACACGGCAACCCCAGATCAACTGTGCTTGCGGAGTTTACTTTGCGGATTGCCACGGAGGTAAGTCAGCTTAATCGTCGCTGGGTGTTTTCGTATTGCGTGTCGAAGTTCCGTGGCTACAACATGTCGTTCTTGGCGACCAAGGTGTCAAGAGTCCTTATCATCAAATGTATCAAAATCAACGACTGCAGGCTTTGTGACCGTGCAGAACATGGTGGAGGTGACCAAGATGCTCGGCGAAAACACTCCTGACGACGTCATGCGGGATTTCGTCAAGGAAGCCGACCTTGATGGCGACGGCAAACTTTCTTTCGAGGAGTGGCAGAACGTCATGACGACCATGAAGGGCAAATGATAAGGACAGACGAGTTCCTCCATCTTTTTTGTTTTGTGCTCCCCGTCCCCTTTCCACCCTCCCAACCCCCCGTCCTTGATTTTTTCTTCTTTTTCTCCTCGAACCTTTTTGTTTTCGATTCTTGTTTTGTTTCGCGTCTTTTTTTTTGTGTTTCAGACAGCACAAGTTGGGGATTCTGTTCCTGTGTTTGCATCTCTCTCGCCCTCTCCTTCTCTCCCACGTTAAGTCCGATGGCGCAAATCCGATTTCCGGAAATTTAGAACAGGTGCCCTGTGCGGGGACTCCTTGTGTCACCCGTCACGGTAGGCCTTGTCCAGCCCAGGATTCCCAAGAAAGGCTCACAAACCGAACGACCTCTTACCCATACTCACCATCCCCCCCCCCTTCTTTTTCCTTTGCGCCTGTTCTTCTCTTCGTCCGCGTCCCCTCTTTTTTATTTGCGCGCCATCTTTTTACCAAACATGCAAATGCCGGAGAGAAAAAGCTCGCGGCTGCTAGCAGCGGCGTTTTCCACCTGCGTTCCGACCGAAGCTGAAATGAGTGTTCTTTGCCGCAAGTTCCTCGTTTTCCAACCACTCGTCGCGATGGCGTTCAGGGCATTGCGGACAACGAAAACTCAGATTTCTCTTCCCCCTCCGACATCACGTGCATAAACACGCATTGTTGGTACGAACATTAGCGGTTGGCAGGGCACTACGTGCAACTGACCACAACAAGGCGAGATTCGTCGAGAGCGTACAAGCAAGCTACCGATAAAAGCTGATGAGGCTCAAGCGCCAGCGATCCCCCTGCAAGGAGGACCTGGTCTTGTCCTTCTCACTGGGATGGTGGCGGGTGTGTTGCACTCGCAATGGACCCAGCTCTACCACGACCGCGTTGCTAGAATGAGGGCTACGATAACCACAAGGCGCAACCCCCCTTCGGACGCGTTTTTCTCTCTGCTCGGTACGAAGGAGTATGCCGTGTTCTGTCCCCAACCACAAGGATACCCGCACGGCTGCAGGTGCTGGTACAGCTGCTTGGACAGCTGCTGGTGGTGAACGTGCTAAACCGGAAGACCGAAAAGGGAAGCGGGAGTGACAAGTTCCCGAGCTCGAGGGGCACCGACCGTTTCCCCTTTTCCTTTTTTTCGGCCATTTATCAACTGCCCCCCAGGCAATCCCGGAGTCCATTCTCGGCATTCTCGGTCGGGTCTGGGGCTTGTGTAGTATGAGGATACACATCCGGGCAGAGGCACTTCGACCCAAGGTCAACAGCCAGTTCTCCCGCATCTTCCCCACGAACATAGAAGGGGACGAGAAGCAAGCGGTGAGTACCGCCATCGCTGTTGTGGCGCCCCCAACACCCACACCCCCCCCCCCCCCCGACGTCTCCTTGTTCTGTCTTTTTGTGCTGTCTTCCCGTTTTCCGCCAGTGACGAATACTTACTACATTTCGGTAGTTGTCGATAAACTTGCGACAATCGCGGCGCGCGCAGCCTGCTTTTGAGGGTCCCCCATGAGAGGAGACATGGCATCCCGACTGTGCCTAGGATCTCCCCAGCCGCACTTGTTGCGCCTGTGCAGAGCTGAACTACCGCCGGCCTAGTTCTTGACGACGAAGACACGAAAGGCGGTCCAGGAGCTTGAAGGCGCGCGTTTCTATGAATTCGTTTCTTGCATCGATTTCCCAGGTTACCCCATGTTCATGTCTTATGTATCTCCCTCGAAGACTTGGTGCCAGCATCAATCATGCACGCACAGCAGGGAAAGGCAGGGGAAAAGCAGTCTTCTTTCCCGGTAAAAGAATAGCTATTTTTGAGAAAAGTAGACAGCCAACCTTCTCTCGTCTATGTAAACGGTAAGAAGACAGTCTAAATGCAGTTTCCTTACCCCCGTGTAGATACCTCAGGTATCTGAGGCACAAGAGGCGGGAGCGCCTGGGTTCTGTTCTAACTTTCACTACGTTTCCGGGGGGGGGGCCTCGTGTTTGGGGCGCACGACCTGCCCGTAGCTTTTTGCGAAGGGGATGGGCGAAGGTGGTGTGGGATGCACAACGCGGACACAAACAATGAGATCGCGCGCCTCGAGAAGGAGCTCGCTGCGGTTGAGGGCCGGACGCAGCTGCTGAAGCGGGAGAGCAAAGCCGCACAGGACGCCCTGCTGGAGCACCAGGCCGCGCAGACCCGCCTCGCGGCGGAGCTGAAGGCGCAGGCGGCCGTCCTCGCTGACGCGCAGCAGCGGCTGGCGCAGCGCGCCGCCGCCGCCGCCACCCGCGAGACGGCCGCTGACCGGAAGCGGCGCCTCGAGGAGCAGCTGGAGGAGGTCATGCGCGCGGGGCACGCGCTTCGGGCGGTGTGTGTTCCCCCACCTTTTTTCTATTTTTGCATCCCTCTTCTAGACAACATCTTCTTCGAAGAAGGCTTGATGTTAGCATCAACCATGCATGAGGCAGTGCTCTGCCTAAACATTCAGCTAAGATTCTCCCCCTTTTATTTTAGCCACATGCATTGTGCATGATGCAATGTGCGATGAAACTGAACCGCCCGTAGTAGGGCCTTCTGATCATTGCCATTTTGCCACGTCCAGAATTACGAAAACTCTATTTTCCCTTTCTAATTTCTCCTACTCACGCGGTGTACGGTTTGTTTTTCTTAAGTTTGTACATTTGTACTGAAGGAAACCGGTCCATCCCCACCGTGATGCACCGCGATATACCGTGGAAATTTGAAGGTAGCTTCAACTCCGGAAATGATCTGTTTTGATGTCCTCGAGTGGGACCACGTCCAGGATTTGAGTTCCCAGGATTTGAGTTCAAGGTAGTGCAGTCAACGAAAAACATGTCGTTCGGACATGTCTCGCGCACACCCTCTCTCACTCCAACTTCTGAGGCGGACGTAGAATACTGGTCCTAAGTGGGCCGGTAGGCAGGACTCGAGACGCGGGATGAACCGAGAGCTGACTTAAGGTGTCCGAGTGATCGCTCATCAGATCCCACAAAGGGTGTCGGTTCATCTTGACAGCAGGACGGTGGCCATGGAAGTCGGCATCTGATAATGAGTGTGTAACAACTCACCTGCCGAATGCACCGGTCCCGAAAATGGATGATGCTCAAGCGATCCACCCATAGTTGGCCGCGTACTGGTATCACAAAGCCAGGCGTGCGTAGGAGTCGCTCATCAGATCCCACAAAGGGTGTCGGTTCATCTTGACAGCAGGACGGTGGCCATGGAGGTCGGCTGGCAGTAACTCAACTGCGTCCCGAAAGGAAGTGGATGATCCCCAAGGGATCCCATGGTAGGGCCCCCCACCGTGTGGAGTAGCGTGTGTCTAACGCTCGGAATTAGCAACAAAACGACCACGCACAGGAGAGCGTCGGGCCCGGAAACGCGGACGACGACCGGGCGAGCAAACGCAAAACGGCGACGGCGAGGCGGCTGTCGGCGGTGCGCACGCGCTGGGCGGCGTTCAAGGCGCAGGAGGAAGCGACGGGGCGCTCGGTGACGGCGGTGGACTCGCTGCCCGCCGAGCCGCCGGCCGCGTTCGCGGCTGAAGTCAACGCCCTGCGGAGCAGCACGCGCCGGTGGTCGCACCGCGTCGAGGCCGACGGCCTGCGGGCGCGGTACCCGCACGCGAAGCTGCCGGCCGGGCTCGCCTCCGTGACGTACGACTTCGAGCCGTGGCTGGGCACCTTGCCGCTGACCCGGGGCAAGCCTGACGTTGTCATCTCCGATGTGGCCATCAACCGGAAGGTCGAGCTCCTTCGTCAACTCACTCCACCCCCTTCAGCTGCCTCCGTGGTCCGCCTCGTGGTTCCCGTGCTTTGCGAGGTGTGCAGTGTTTTTAGAACAACCCCAGAACACAGGGTTCCGGCCGCCGCTCCTTGCATAGACAGCCCGGGCTCACCTGAAGATTATGTACAACTGGCCAGCACCTGACCAACAGGAATTAGTGTGTGTGTGTGTGCTTAAGTTCAGGGCTTTGAGTGGGTAACGTCTGAATCGAAGTATAGCCCACTTGTCACTTTCCCCAGGGCTTTGAGTTTCTGACGCGCTGCTTTGGGTCCTGTGACTCCTCTCCGAAGGGTCAGTGGACCCGAGGATGTGGCAAGCTCTCTCTGTGCAATGAGCCTGGCCTGACTAGCTGTTCCAAACTCCTGGTGCAAGCACCCGTCCTGGTCGGCAGTCGCCACCTGGGTCACAGTTTTGAGTCCTGTTCCGAGACTCGCTCGCACGGGGAAGTGGCGCGAATTACTTGTCGCCAAGCATTCTGCAATGCTTACGACTTGTCGCCAAGCATTCTGCAATGCTTACGACTGCTACCCCTGTGTGTGTGTGTGCGCGCTTGCATGCTTATGCTGTTGTTGATCGCGACAGCTCAAAACTGACTGGGAATGCGACAAATGGGCTTCGTTGCAGCTTTGCACTCGAGCACACAGATACACCCACACGCACAGGACGAATCGACGCATCCATTCCACCGTATCCGGCTCCTTGTGGCCGAAATGAAATGTGTGCTTTTGGTTCTCTCATCGTCTGTCGTCGTTATAGTGAGAGTGAGGCATAGGCGCACCCGCCGTTCTGAACGATCCCATTCTTCGTACTAACCATCTTGCGGGTTGCCCTTCAATGTATTGGGCAGGCTAAAAGACGTAGGCAGCGTATTTTGGTGGTTGAACAGAATTCCTTACCTGAACATGACACAGGGTATATACAAGTGGGAAAACGACCAACCGGCACGCACAAACAAACCGAAGCGCCTGTCTTTTCAGTACTAACAATCTTGCGGGTTGCAATGTACGGTGCAGGCTAAAAAGACTTCGGCAGCGTGTTTTGGTGGTTGACCAGAATCCCTTACTTACTACTTGCACGTCAACACCGCAACGGACCTCCACCAGGGTTTCCCCCGGCTTCGTCCTATCCAGGCATAGTTCACCATCTTTCGGGTCCCAACAAGTGTACTTAACCTCAAATTCCTTTCCAGTATGACACAGTGTACAAGTGGGAAAACGATCAAGCGACACGAGGCAGTCACGAGCCCCCTCTCTTAGGAGTTCCATTCCAACTTTCACTCATCAGCCGACGGCGCGACGCATTTGCTTCCATTCGGCGGTGCAGTAGAGGCGAAGGACGGCGACCCGAGTGATGGAGTCACGACTCTAGTTGCGACAGCGCGGCGCATCGTGCGGGTATGGCTTTGTAAGTTCAACGCCCGGTAGTGCAGAGCCCGCGGTGCGCACGAGCACCCGATGGCAAATACGCTGTACCACCTCTCGCAGCTGCGCCGTATTGAACGAGCCCTGAGATTTCATCTGACTACCCAGACACGTTTGTGGAATCCTCTTGGATACTCCCCGGAGAGATGGTCCCTGCACTCTCACTCGTATCTCTCTTTCTTTCTCTCCTCTCCTCGAGAGGGTACGTGGGCGGCGTCGAAGCTTCAGTAGCTTCGCACGGAGTGCACGACGTACGAAAGCGTAGGCTCTCATAAAGTAAGAAGCGCCTGCAGAATAAAAGCCTCTAGGTAAAAACCCCGTTTTTATCACCTCTTCCCGCAGGAAATCACCGGTGTCGACTTGCCGAGCACACTGGACACGCGCCCGTTGCTGCGGACGCACTACGACAACGGAGCGACGCATACGTACCTGACGACGGACTTCGAGAAGGAGCTTCCGAAGGTCCTCGACTTGAAGCGAGCCGCGAAGCGCGCAGCCAACGTGGAGGTGAGCCCAGCCCTCGTCTCTCTGCACAGACTGGTGCGGCCTTTGGAGCAGCCTGCCGATGGGTGCCGAGACGACGTTGACTTCGGGTTGCTGCTGGCGTGCGCGGCGTTGAAGCACATGCTGGAAGTTCCCCGCGCTGCGTCTCTTCTCTCCGTCCTGACCGATCGCTGCGTGTCGATGCAAGCTGCGGTCGCCGCCAACGCGCAGGCGAAAGCAAGGCAACTGCCAAATGGGTCGCCCGGCTGCAACGGTGTGGCCGACAAGCCACCGGAAGACCTGCAGCTGACGGTCGTCGAGGAGCTGGACTTCGCCGCGGTCGAGCCGCTTACATTCCTGGACTGCCCCGAAACACCGGCCGCCCCGCACTCGGGCATGCTCACCAGGGCCCAGCTGCTGCAGCTCCTCCTGCGGCACGTTGACGGCGAGAGGGCGTCGAACGATCAACTCTACTTCCTTCTCATGACGCTAGGTCTTGACGAGCAAACCGAGTGCAAGTATGTGTCCTTTATGCTCCCAATATTGTGCCAGCTACTGTTGGCCAATCGTCCCGCACAGAAAAAGTCTTCGAACCACTCTGGTGTCTTCAAGGCGCGTACTGCGCATCAAAAGACTGGTGGCGTGCCCTCGTTTTCACCTGCACCCTGCCGCCTCGTTGCTGCTGATTGGCAGTGGGATGGTGACGTCAAGTTGGCCGCACTGCACAGTCCGAGATTGGTCTGACATGCGACTCTTTGCGACTGTTTCTGCCTTCACGCAAAAGATCGGGTTTGTGGTGGCTTCAAAGAGAGATCTCTCGAGGCTTGTTCTGTATTCTGCATTCTCTACACAAGAAACCTCAATATACGGACACACGTGGCGGGTCGAGCCTTCTGAATACCAGCAGTACGCTGATACCTTGCAACCTGAGCTCTGGATCCAACTACGAGCTTTTTAACAGCAGCAGCATTAATAGACGCTATTAGTGCTGGAATTACCGCGGGTGCTGACACCAGACTTGTCCACCAATTGTGTTCATTGACAGGGTTAGATATCATCCATTGCTTCTAATGTACTAGTACATATATTGTACATGTAATGTACTAAGAACGTGTCGAGGCTATTTCTCTTCGCTGCCTCGGCAGTGTTGCCAAGTAGGCAATTTGCGTACCTGCTGCCATCCTTAGATATGGTAGCCGTTTCTCAGTGCAGCCTTGCACCCGCCACGTGCTGCGCTCGAACCGAATATAGGACAAACCCAAACAGCTATCCTTAGATATGGTAGCCGTTTCTCAGTGCAGCCTTGCACCCGCCACGTGCTGCGCTCGAACCGAATATAAGACAAACCCAAACAGCTACTTTGCTGCTTCTACGATCAAGCGGATAATGGCGCCGGACGAACAGTACTCTGACAACGCCCCCTTCGATCCTCCAATCAAGAAGCAGCGCAATTTCTGACGGCGAGAATTGGGTCCGAGCCCAGCGGCTGGCGGTGGTGCACTGTACCTTGAAGATGAGATGTCATAAAGAGGCACGCGCCTGTTTTGCGTGTCAAGCGCCGGCATTCACGTTTAGATGGGCACTCCGACCTCACTGGCCCCCCTTCTTCCGGGCCTGCAAGCATCGGGCTTTGCAGAGTCTCCTCCGTCGAGTTCATTTGCAGCCCGCCGCACGCATCACGGCTCCGGCGGGCGAGAATCACCCTTTGATGCGCAGCCTCCCCTTTTATTCCACACTGCGGGCGCCGGCACCCCACTGCATGTACTTACTGCAGAGTGACGGGATAGTCTCTGATGCACAGTCTCCCGTTCCGCTTTTCATTCCCCCCCGATTGCACGCGTGGGACCGACGGGACGCGCAATGGGGAAATGTTCTGGACCGAGCCTCGTTGAAGAGTCTCTCGGGGAGTCCCTTCGGCGCCACGTGGTGAGCGCTTCACCTTGGGCTCTCTCACAGTTTCACGGAGGGAGTTGCCACGCCAGTCGATGAGAGAACTTCACACAGCCTACAGTGTGTGGGGTGATAAAAGAAAAAAGTAACACAAAGTAAAGTCTTTCGTAAGGTCGCAAAAAGCTGCACAGAGACCGTGATGGAAAGTGAAGTATAGAACCAACTCTGTGCAGCTCCGGCGAATAGGGGTCAAAACTGTGACCTAGTGGCGACTGCCGGCTGACTGACTGTTGTTTGCACCATTTGAAACAGGCCAGGCTCGTTGCACAGAGAGAGCTTGCCACATCCTCGGGTGACTAAGTGCCGTCTGTGTAAAGACATTCGGCCGGATCCCATGCAGTTAACACCGCAAGACGAAAACCAGAAGTCGTGAGCTGAGTGCCGGATGGAGAAGCTGACAACCTCCCACGTTCTGTCCGTTCCCCGCCCCACACATCCTTCGGGAAGGAGTCACACGACCCGAAAGCAGCACTTTAGGCCATGAACTTTAATGCACACACAGGATCACTCCCTCCCTGGCTCCCCCACTTCGAAAGGCCATCCGCCCTTCTCCACCACTTCATCAGTCGAACCCTTCACCCGCAATCCAGCGGCACTCGGCTCGAGAGAGTCACACGTGGAGAAGACGGAGCACCGCTCGTCGCGCGAGCCGGCACGTGTCCGCAGTCCGTTGGCACCCGCCAGCAGCGCCGAGCCGCAGCGGAGCACCTCAGTCGGCAAGCTGGCGACTCCGGCGAAGCACGGCCCGAGCAACCGCGCCGGCAACGTCAGCGTCTTCATCGACCGGGAGCCCGACCATGAGAGCCCCGCCTCGACGCCGCCCCTCGGCCCGAAGCGGCAGAGCGGCGGCCGCAGCATAGCGTTCGCGGCGCTCGCCTTCGGCATCCTCATCCTGCACCACATCTCCCAGAACCCCCAAGGCCCCTGGGACGCCCGCCTCCTCGACAAACTGCACCCGCACGACTGGATCTACTACCTCAAATGCAGCTTCGCTGGGTCCCTTGCTTGCAGCTCGCACGTCCTTCTCATCCCACTGGACGTGGTGAAGGTGAACATGCAGTATGACCCGAAGAAGTATCACAGCTTCAGGCAGTCCGTGTCGCTCGTAATCAAGGAGCACGGTTGGGGCACCAGCGGCCTGCTGAAGGGTGCGAACGCGTTGATCGTCAGCTACGGGAAGCAGGGCGTCGTGAAGTTCGGGCTGTACGAGTTTCTGAAAGACGCGTTCATGAACTATTTCGGCGAGTCCTTCAGCATGCACTGGACCGGCCTCATCTTCCTCCTCGCGTCGTCCATCGCGGAGGCGTACGCAGACATCGCGCTGTGCCCGTGCGAGATGCTGAAAGTCAAGATCCAGACGTCGCCTCCCGGGTCGTTCCCGACGGCTTTCTGGCCGGCTCTCAAGCGGTTCTACAGGGAGAGGGCCGAGAACGGGTTCCCGTTCGGGTCGATCGAGGCGGTATGGTCGCGGCAGATCCCGTACACGATGGCGAAGTTTTTCGTGTTCGAGCGGCTGGTGCAGTACATCTACGCGCACGTCCTCACGCAGCCGAAGGAGACGTACGATCCGTCCACGCAGCTTCTTGTGACGGTGGTGTCCGGGTTCCTGACCGGACTCTGCGCCGCGGCGTGTTCGCACGTCCCGGACACTCTTTTCTCGATCCGAGCGCGGGCCGAAAACGTCGAGAAGTCGTACGCGGCCCTGATCGCGGAGCACGGCCTCTGGCGGCTCGCGACGACGGGGTTGGTCGTCCGCATGATCATCGTCGGCTTCCTGACCGCCATCCAGTGGTGGACCTACGACACGTGCAAGACGCTCATCGGGCTCACCACCACTTCGACCCTCTTCCGCACGCCAGCTCCAGCCGGTTGACGACTGTCCTGGCTGAGTTTTCGAAGCTTTGTCGCCGGCATCAAATTGTTGGACGCCCGTTGTTCTTTTTATTGTTTTTGTTGTTCTTTTTTTTTTTCTTTTCGGGGGCTCGATTCAGCAGCTGCAGCGGTTTTGACAAGTAATGCTGCTACTCGCGCTCGAATGCGAGTACTGATCCGTTTTACTCCCGTATCTGCGGGGACGAGATACGTGGCTCGATCAAGGCGGGTTGTCGTCGCGGCTCCGTTCTCTGTTGTTCGGAAGGCTGGGGAGCAGCGCCCCCCATCCCCACGCACCTATTACTGCTCCGTTTTACTCCCGTATCTGCGGGGATGAGGCGATAGCTACGTGATAAAAATTCCTGCGCACGAATGGCTCTGTTCTCCGTACGCAGCCGAAGGAGAGCGTACAACTCCGCAGCACAGCTGCCACTTTACCCTCTGGACCATTTCGGATTTCTTCTGTCTGTAGTAAGTTGCACGCAACCGCCTATCAACTGCCTGCTGTCCACCGAACTGGCCAGTAAGAAGACTGAGCTTTTTCGCGGTATATCACGAGGATTGAGGTGGCCTCCCCACCCTTCCACGTTCATACATAGGCCCTTCGGGCATAACTTCGTGGAACGTCACCCCCTAGCCACCGAACGAGCATGGCCGACGCTGACACGACCACACAGGATGATCCGTTTGGTATGGCCGAGAGTCTCTGCAAGCTTCCCCACTCTCGCCGAAGCTTCAAGCGCACCTTCACCCCCTGTAAGTTTCCTCCATTTTTGAGGACGAAAACAGTGGCGCGGTTGTTTTTCTACTCTCCGATTTCTTTTTTCTTCGGTCCGTCCCGCCTCCTATCCTCATTGCGGCCGTTCTCTTTGAAGAACGCAAGCCGCGGAACCTCTTTTTCTTCAACAAACGCACTTCTTCTTTTGCCGACCGGATCTTTGAAGGGCGCAAAGCGAAAGCTGTCGGTCGTAGCGATATGATCGAGGGCACAACCCCGTACGATTGCCTAATATTCGATGCGTTCCAGTTTGATTCTGGAATCAAACGGACAACACCAGCTCCGTCCGGAGTGACGGGAATGTACACCGGGGTTGCCTCGTTCCCCTTGTGTGAACGAAGAGACGGATTCGTAGCAGCCGGCGATGAAGGTGAAAGCACGATGCCGCTGGGAATGAAGTTGTAAATGAGTGATGTATCGGGAAAGAAGTTGGCCATGTGTGATATTGGGAAAGAAGTTGCGAATGAGTGATGTATTGGGAAAAAAGTTGCGAATGAGTGATGTATTGGGAATCCACCCGTTCCTTGTGCCACCCGATTTCTTCCTGTGGACTACTGTAGTAGGAGTTCCTTCCGGGAGTCCATCCCCGAACGCCTGGAAAGTGTCATCTGGGCCGAAATCTTCTTTTGGCGCCTGATCAGTTGGGATTCTTATCGGAAAGTGCGAGATCGTCATTTACTCGTTTTCAGTGTCCCAGCAGCGAACGTGCTTTTGCCGGGAAAAAAAAACTACAACTGACAGTGTCAACTCTAAAACACGGGAGTCGTCAGAAACCCAAAACTGCAGTGGTGTCCACGCTTCTTCGCGGTGCTCTTGCTCCCGCAAGACGCACGCACGCATGACACACAAACACACGCCCGAAGGTGGAGCTGAGTCTCGTATCACCACGCCAACAAGCTTCGCCGGGCTGCTTATCATGCAGGGTCAAAACCTTGTGTCTCTTTGGAAATGGCCAAAAAAAAATTGGGTTTTTTGAATTTTAAATTTTGGAACAAACTCTGCAGTGATTTTTGATGAAGTTGAGCAAAAAAAAAATTCCAAAAAGATTTTAGGGGGCCATCGGCCCCGCGGCAGCGTTTTAAAAAGACACAAGGTTTTGACCCTGTGTATGACCCTGCATGTTATATACGCGGTTTGAAATTCAAGGTCAACCGGAGACCAACCACGCCGGTTTTCGAACCTGGTCACCCCTTCCTTGATGCTAGCATTAAACATACATGAGAGGCAAGATTCTGCCCAGACGCGAAGCTAAAACTTTCCCCCCGCCCCCCCCGAAGAACAGTGGAACCCCCCCCCCCCCCCCCCCCCCCATCTTCGCACTGCGCGAGGGCACCGACGCGGCGGGCGTGCAGCTGCTCAAAGGTACGCGCCGGCCGCAACGTGTGCCTTCCTCCCCCGCCTCTGCAGCAGTTAATCTTTCGGCGCCATCATCATCGGGGCGGACGCCCCGCTTCTTTCCCCTTGTGGAAGCCTTTTCCGACTTTATTTGGGGGGAACAGGAATCCTTTTTTTTCAGAGCGGTCGACTGAAGGTAGCGCATCTTTTTGAGTCTTCGCTGCTCAGACGAGCAGCAGCGCGATCGTAAGTCACCCAAGACTACTACTACTGGAGTCCAGTCAGAAGCTGTTGGTGCTTCTGAGTCAAAAAGCGGGCGTCACACCGGCTTTTCGGGTGCACATCATCACACGCGCAAACCCGATGGGCGGGCGGGTGTAACACACTCACTTCTTCGGTGTGGGCTGGGCATCCTTTTTCAACCCCTTTCGGATGGAGGGTGTCCAGGGAGCACTGGGAATCTATGGGTCATACTCGAGAGTTTTACGACTCCAAGATGGGAAACCTGGTGCTCCTTGGAAAGGTTTCGTGACACGTCTCACACATTTCACAGAAGCAAACGTTGATCCTTTTTGGCATGCTTTTCCTCTGGAGGTCCGAACTCCAGCTCGGGTCTGGCGTTATCATAAGTATACGTCCCCCGTAAAAGGGTAAATCCCAGTTTTTGAGGCAGACTCCACGAACAGGGTTTGTTAAGACACAAACTGTTCCTGGCCGGTCTGAGAAAAAGACCGGTCGATATATGGCACGCCAAAAGGGGGAGGGTCGGGTTTGGGCAGATAGATTCTGGCAAAGTATGCACGTGGGGGGTGTCTGCATGCGACCCATATACCCTTTAGCCATACTTCAACCCTCTTGAACCCGAGTTCTGAGGCCGAATGTGGACCCAGGTCCATCCGGGAACCGGTTCTCTCTGGGTTTAGGGTTTAGAAGTCCCTGATGGTTACAGCGGTCGCACACCCCACACTGCGCAGCATCGGACTTGGCCAGAACCCATCTACCCAAGCCCTCGCGTCCCCCTTTTGGCATCGTCTCATGCTTCAAGAAGGCAGCAGAGGTTAAAGGGGGGGGAGAAGTGGCAAGGCCGGCCTGCTAGTATTTCCCTCAGAAACCCTCAGCTTCCTCTTCATTCGTTGGTATTCTCCCGTTCACCCTTTTCTTTCGCCTGCCCCGAGGCAATGTCGGACCGCGGCGCGCTTCGAAAGCGCGTTTCGATAACGCGCTTGACATCAGACGAGAGGGGGTCGTTTTTTTGACCAGGACGAACTTGGACTGAGCTTGGGAGGTTAGACGCTGCTGAACAGACAGCCTGACTTTGTGTCAAAACCCGGTGGGGGTTGAAGCCGTGCGAAGTCCAGAAGAACACGAGCCACGAACGCGAGCTCAGTCTTCCGACACACGTGGTGCTCTACCTCCCCCACCTGGGGCACGACGAAGCGCATCGAGTTTGCTTCGGATGTCTACCAGGTCTGTTCGAGGTTGGCTTGCCCTAAGCCGGTCCAAGCGACCCCCTCACACTAGAAGCATGGTCTAAAGCATCCGGGCACGCCGAGCTGCATGGGATAAACTTTGCTTCGGATGCCAAAACCGGCCACACTGACGAAGCAAAAACCGATCCCTTAAAACACCGAATAAACGTTACGCCGAACTGCGTCGGATGCCAATGCAAGCCCCGATCCCTCAAAACAGAAAAGAGGCATGGTCTAAAGCGGGCCTCCGGCCCTGCGAGGGTGGGGAGAAAATGGCTGGACAGATGAACATGGACAGCCTGGCTTCCCGCCAAGCGACCATCCCCACGGACAAGATCGGCCGATGGACGGCGGGCGTCGAGGCGGCGCGGACAGGTGACCCGCTGGCCGGCACGTACGGGGGGCTGGGCATGTCGATGACGGTCGCGAACTTCGACGGATCTCTGGAGAGGCGGCGGCCGGGCGGTGGCGCGCTGCGGAACCGGTTCAAGCACACGCCGGAGGTCAAGAGCACCACGGGGCTCGGCCGGGAGCTCGACCAGATGCCGCAGTCGATGTACGGGCACGACTTCTCGACGCCGACGCACGCGTACGAGAGGGAGATCCAGCAGATCCGCCGGGCGAGCGGCTGGGTCAACGGCTCCTCGCGCCGCGGCATGCTCGGCACCGCCGGCTCGTTTTCGAGGGGAAAGCCGAAGCCCGCCGGCGAATCCGCGCTGAGCTCCCCCCCGTCCTACGCCGCGATGAAGGACCCCAACGCGAAGTCAACCCGGAAGCTGGGCCAAACCGTGCGGAACGTCCGGTTTGCTGACCACCTGGGCCAATCCATCGGCCTCGGGAGGAGCATGAGGGTCGATCCTTTGGAGCAGTCCGTGTCTTTCCGACAGGCCGCGCCACCAACGTCCGGCACGTGGAACAACGCGTTTCGGTTCATCGCTCTCGAGGCGCACGACACCATCGTCGAGGCTGAGCTGCGGAAGCGGGATACGTTCGTGACCGTCTCTTCGATGTTCGGCCTAATGACGATGGCGTCCTCCGCCGTCGTCACGTGGTACACCAACCCCGAGCGCGAAAGCGGGTTGGACAACGTCCCTGCTCCCCGTTTCCGGGACCTCGACCCTTCGCCTTCGGGCGAAATCGCGGTCTTCATCTTGAACATCCTCACCTCCGTCTCGACGGTGTTCTGCCTGTGCTGCATCGCGTGGTACTACCGGATCGTCCTCAAGAAAAAACGGCTTGAGTGGTCGATGCCGCTGGTCCTGTGGCAGAACGCGCCGCAGGACAAGCAGGAAAGCCGCAACGCGTACACCTTCTGGCAGTCCAGTTTGAGCTACTGGTGGTTCGCCGAATCGTTCGTCCACTTCGTGCACCCGATGCCGTTCATGGACGGGACTTCGAAGTACGTCAGCGTGCGGACGAAGACCATTTTTTCGTACCTCCAGCTTTGGATGCTCCTGAGGCTGTACCTGATCTTACGGACCCTCCACACGCACCACCCCGCATACCGCCGACGGTTCGAAATCTTGTACAACAACCAAGAGCTGAGCATGATGAACTTCCGCGTCACGCCCGAAATGACGACGAAGCTGTACTTCTACGAGAACATGTGGCTGTCGATGCTCTTCCTGACGTTCATCTTGTTCTTCGTGTTCGGGTTCGCCCTCTTTCTGATCGAGCGCGTCGAGCAGCCGCTGGTCTTCGGCGACTTCGAAATCACGCTGTTCTACGTCTTCACGACGTCCGTTACCATCGGCTACGGCCGCGAAACCGCGAAGTCGAAGGCGGGGCGGATCATCACCGTGTTGCTCGGGACGTACGGGCAGGTGGTCCTCACGTTCTTCATCGCGGTGATCACGAACGTGATGTCGCCGGCGAAGGAGGAGGACGTCATCCAGTACTACATCGACTCGAGCGAAGCGGAGCACTGCTACCGGGTGTCGGCCGCCGCGTTGATCCAGTCCGCGTGGAAAGGGTCGCTCAAGTACAAGTCCCTGCGGGGCGGCACGACCAAGGCCGAGGCGCTGCGGCTCCGGCAGCTCTCGCTGAAGCCGCGGAAGGCGTCGCACGCACACGGCTCCGGCCGCCACCACCACCCGCAGCAGCCGCAGCGGCAGCCGCAGCAGCAGCAGCGGGGGCG
The DNA here is from genome assembly GCA_030068145.1 of Diplonema papillatum. Taxonomy (NCBI): domain Eukaryota; phylum Euglenozoa; class Diplonemea; order Diplonemida; family Diplonemidae; genus Diplonema; species Diplonema papillatum. Next base: position 75,917 of record JAPJBO010000226.1, on the reverse strand, counting down.
GTCGACGACGCCGGACGACGACGTGGCGATCGAGATGCAGCTGCTCCCGACGAGCCTGTCGAACGGGGGCGACGACCTTTCGTCGTCCGTCGACGGTTCCGGCAGCACGTACACCCGCTCCCGCCGGGATAGCGACACTTTGGGCCGGTCTGAAGGGCACAGCGGGGGTGAACGCAGCCGCGTCAGCAAGCCGCGAGATGACCTCGCCTTGCTCGACCGAGCCGCAGCCTTCGGGACAGGGCGGCGGCACGCCAGCATCCCGAACGTGATCCTCACCCTCGACGTGCCTGACAGTGGGTACCGCCGGTACAAGCGATCCCTGGGGTCTGTCTCGGCGCCCGCCCTGAACTCGCCTCTCACCCAGATCGGCAGCTCTTCCTCGAACGCGTCGCTGCGCCTCGCGCAGCCGCGCATGTCGCAGTTCCACCGCGACATGGTAGTGGTCAACCGGCTGCAGGCCGCCGCGGACGGCACGCTGCACGCGGCGGGGATGCTGCAGAAGGGCTTCGACAGCAAGGAGATCGCGCAGCAGCGGCGGCTGAACCTGTTCAGCGGGGTGCGGCTGAGGGGGACCACGAGGGACGACATGCCGACCACGTACGTTCCGACGTTCTACCGGCGGCAGGAGATGCAAAAAAAGAGGTGCCTGCCGCTCTACGCCCCGCGGCACAAGAGCAACGTGATGTTCGAGGCGGTAAAGAACTTCCAGAAGGACAAGCGGAAGCTGGCGGCGACGAAGGTAGATGCCAAGGACCCCGTGCTGGACAAGGACCTGCAGGCAGTCGGCGCCTTGGCCATCACGCTGCACGAGAAGTGCGCAGAGCACAAGGCGGAGATGACCGAAATGCACGACACCCTCCTCGAACAGCTCCGCTCCATCCGTCGAGCAGTCTCTGAACGGTTCCCCCCGCACGGCTCACCGAGGTGAAGGGCCATCAGCACGTTTCTCATTGAAACATGGATCCTTAGAACTCGAAACAGGCTTGAAAAAAGCGACCAGTCCAGCCGTTTTTTCTGGTCTCCTGTTGTTTCGTAGACGAGCCTTGGCTGGATGCAGGAATTGCAAGCCATCATGCAACACGGCACGAGGGCAACGTGATGTTCAAGATGTCTGAACGGTTCTCTCCGCACGGCTCACCGAGGTGAAAGGCCACAGGCAGCCGCCTCCGTTTCTTATCGAAGACCGTCTACCAAAGAATAGGCGGGCAGGATGTGAGGAAGTTTAGACCACCGTGTGTGCAACCACGGCACAAATTCCCCGATCCGGCAAATGTCGGAAATGAAGCGGAGATATGCGATATTTGAGAATGCCGTCGTTCCACTTCGACGATAGAACGACGAGACTTGCACACAACTGACACCTGCCAAGAAGCCTTTGCGTGCCAAGACTACACATTGATACACATCTCTGGTCAAGAGTACAATTGTAAAGGCTGATAATTCGACAAAAGTGAACTTGGTTCTTCGCTTTTTAGACGTCTCCCTCACAGGGTTGGTCCTGTCGTGAATTCGACCGGCAGCAATCGCTTACTTGCAAAACGCGGTTTGCATTTGGCCTTGTGGAAACGGCAGGCTTTCTTCATACAGATGATGACAGAGATGTGGACGCGATACGAGTAATTGGCATTGGCAGCGAGTGGACCGCTTCATGTGATGAACTTCTTGCTCGCAAGAAGGGCTCCCGAAAATAGAGTTTGTTTTGGGGTGTTGCGGTGGAAACGATGACGGCGCTCATTGATTTGCCGACGACTACCACAAAAAGTGCAGAGCTATGCCGAGCGCACAGAATAAAGATTGTCGTCAGAAAGAGAAACAGTTAACAGTATCTCGAACTCAAACAACATGCATCAGAAACGTCCAGAAGCGCGTGAAAGAAGTTATGGCTGCCCGGCCCCTCCTCTACGCTTGTAGCACACGAGGGTAGCACAAAGCAGCTTTTCAGGGTCGAGGTTGGCCTGATGTGCTGGGTTTATTTTGTCAAGAGACTTCAGAAGGAGTCCGCTCCGGCGCAAGAGCGGAACGGTCAACCACAGCCTTCAAAGCTTAAGGCAGAGTTAGCCTGTGGCTGCCCTTCTCTGCGGGCTTGTCGCAAGGGTCTTGATGCTTCGGGTCGGGTGTCACTTGAGTGTCACTTAAACCCGGCCCGTGGCTCTCGTGCAGGCAGTCTTTTTTGCGTTAACCAGCAACCACCTTAGTGAGCATACTTGTTACAGCTAAAAAGGAACGTTCGCAGCGGTTTAACCTGAACGCGTACAGGTCAAATCGCACAAACAAAAATTGGGCGTGCTCACCTGCCGGATCTGTCCCGGAGAAGCCTGCTCACAACATACAGGGAAGGACAAGCGTGTATTCCGGCAACTAAACAATTTCGCGTGTGATACATTTTGTTGTCAGGGAGCCCAAGGTGCCTCGTGCTTCATCTTGCCTGTGGTGTGTCACGCCAACCTTATGCGCAAATATAGAGAACCCCTCGAAAACCCCCAAGCAAAGTCAAAAAGCGCGGAACTTGTCTTGCTGGGCACACTGCCGAATGTGTGGCGGTAGACAGGCGTGCGCTCGCGCTGGGAGCTGAGCGAAAATGCACCAGAGTGCACCACTCGATGCGTTGGAAGGCGGGTAATCGTAGTGGCGAACTGGATGCGGGCGCTTTACTGCCCCAGACTATCCGCAATACTCATCCAGCCAAGGTCCGTGTCCATCGTCAACCACCCAAAGCACAACCAAAACGACAACAAGACACAATGCACCGGCAAGCAGACCAGCGTTGCCTGGCCAGGGAAAGCCTACGTCCTTTGTGGTTAAAAATTTTCAGAGCAGACTATACGGCACGGCGGGCTATAGTCAGGTGCGTAGCATGGTGGGTGCGGGCGGCAGAGAGTACTTGCAGCCACTGCGAGTTCCCAGGCCATTTTTTTGCCTTGTCGCGCCTGGGCTGTGCTACCTGCGCCTGGCTACGTTTTGGGCTGAGTTTCACAGGACACCGGCTGCGGCCTTGCAGGTCCTCATGCTCATCAAGGTCTGGGTATGTGTCCGTGAATTAATGGACTGAAATGCAGAGCCGGAACCAGCGCTCCTGATGGAGACGAGCTCGGTTTTTCTGCATTCAACAGAGCGGGTTGGCCTCCACAAAGAGGACAGGGGAGGATCCATGCAATCTTCGCTCTGCAAGTGCTGGTGCGACGGCCGTATTTGTTTGATTGCTCGCAAGCAAGTTCGCAACTGGGACCCAAATTGACGCAATCGCGCCTGCGGTGATGGGCCTGTACCTCGGGCACGCGGCAGAAATACATCACCTAGTAGGAATTGTTGCTGGCTTCTTCTGGCATCATCGCACTCGTTCGGCGGCGTTTACAGCAGTTGTTCGGCTGGCGCTACTCTGTCCGCTCTTTCTCGGCCGGGGCTCATTCCTACCCTTGCTCGGGTCTTTAGGTGGGTCTCCCATGACGGGGAAAATAATGAGGAAGGTGAGGCTGACATTCTTTGATCCTGCTGAGTTTGGTCTATTCAGTAACGCCGGAGTGACTGTCTACTTGCAACCCCGCCTCATCCCAAACCCGTTCTGGTATTGGTTCGGGATGGTGCTCATCCTGCCATGCGCTTGTTCCGATTCCCACAACCCATGCCCGCAAACCCGACTGCGATGACCATAGCATCGATGTTTCGCGGGGTATTCCCGGTGTATACGGATAGGGATTGCAGAAGCGCCACCAGCTTTGCTGGTGTCAAGCTTCCGGCAGTTAACAAGGTAAAGGCTGGTGTCATGCATGCTATCATGGCGTAACGATGGAGGGAGTCAACGTCAAAGTTGTTACTCTCGTGTAGAATGATCACGGCCATCATGACTTCAGTCGCGCCCCGGTGTTGACCGGCTGCGCCTCGCCGCACAACAAAAGAAATTACAGAATTGCGTTTCTGTGTTATGGCCGTTACGGTTCCGCTTTGTTTCTGATCCTTCCTTCGTTGGCATTCTTCGCTTTCTTTTGTGCCTTTGCCCGATGCTCAAGGAAGGCGCGTGGTGGAGGTCGGCAATCGCGCCAGTTATCGCGTGTAGCCTTGAAGGCAGCCATCGCCGTAGTTATCATTGTGCCCCTTGCGTCCCGTGGCTCCGTGAAAGAGAAGTCCGCCGCCGCTCACAAGTCAAACGGAGACTTTGGAACCCCGACCGCTTGCACAAAGGAACAGTCTACGAACATTAAAGTTTGGGGTCTCAGGTCTACGAAACTATGCCTCATTTCTACCCAAAGTTTCGCACGTTCTATTCGAAGAAGTTTGGACCCGTTTTCCGAAGGCCAACGGCGCGTCTTCCCGGCGTATAACTAGTTCTGCCACAGGTATCTTAATCGCAAAACAAAGCAAGAGAAAATGACGGCCGTCGCCGAAGCGAGAGAGAAGCTGGCGGAGCTGACAAAGCCCGGAGTGCACTCCGACCACGAGGCGAACGCTGCGGCCGCTGCGGCTGTGACGCTGGCCCGGTTCGCGCACTTCGCCGAGTCGGGCGAAGTGCTGCCGAAGTCGTACCCGCCGCCGCCGGCCGGCGACGGTGGTGACGTGTTCAACATGGCGGACGAAGGAGGCGAGGGCCAGGTCACGTACAAGGAGTTCTCGAAGTTCGTCGGCAGAAACCAGAGCTTGAAGAACCGCCTCGGCGCCGGGTGGGTCTGGTTCACCGAGCAGTTCAGCATGGACAACCTCGAAGACTGCTCCAAGAGCAAATTCATGGAGCTCTGGCAGGAGGCCGCCAGCAAGAGAACCGACGCGTAAGATCCGGTTGATTTAGCATCAAAATCACCCGCCAAACGGAAACTATCCACACCAGGTGGCGGTATCCGGTGATCGGGGGTGTGGCTTGGTTATCAAAGAAAAAGCACGGAACGGATTGAATAAGAAAAAAACCCCGCCTTCTCTTCTTCGTTTTTCCTTTGCCCCTTCGCCGCGACCCTCGTCTGGGCCGACGGCTCCGCGCAGGGCGGCAGGACGGGGCGCACGGCAGCAGAAACATTATTTCTCGCGCCCCTCCTCCCCCCTCTGCCCTGCTGTGACGCGCTCGCGCGCCGCAGCGTGCGGTTCGGCTATGCTTTCGGCAAAGCTCTTTTTCTTCCTTTTTTTTTTTTTTGCACCTTTGCTTCTCTTGTCCCGTCTATCTTTTTCTTTTGGCTTTGCGCTTGAAGCTCTTCTTCCCCTTTTTTCGAGACATTGCAATGTGGTCCAAAAATGTAAGCCTAGCCTGAGCAATGAGCGAACATGGAGATCCCTAACTCAAGACATACCAGGTGAAAAGGTGTGGATGCGTCAACGCAACAGTTTTTGAGCAGAAACAGGCACACGCACCGGCCCGGCCGACGAAGAAAGGAAGGAGCACGTCGCGCGCACTGCGGTGGCGAATGCGCGTGATTTGGAGTGGAGACCTTCTGGAGTCACGCAGCGAAAAGCTGGCATAGTGCGGTACTCATTTGCTTGCATATGACTCCCCACGAACGCAACACGAAGACGAATGCGCGTGATTTGGCGTGCGCTGGCCTTTCGGTAATCTTCCTCTCGGGCGAGTGCTAAAGCGTCCTCGGGCTCAAGGACGCGCAAGCCTGAGTTGTAGTGCAGTGTAGTACTGTACAAATCCGGTGAGGGGCACTTTCTAACAGGGAAAAATGCAAACCCATGTGTTATCATTCTTTTCCAAACGGTGTTTGGGCCAAACCCGGTATTGGAAACCGGGAAACTGGCGCTAACTGACACCCTGAAAACAGTGACAATCAGTTGCGGCGGCTGTGCGTTCCTTCTGCTGCGAGCCGTGCAGTCTACGACTCAGCCAGAATGTCTCGAACTGGTCCTGGCCTCGTCGGCTGAGATAGAGTTGTTCTGGTGGATCTGACATGAACTTGTTACCAAGAACGGGCTCCTTGCAATGCAAGCTGATGACTTGCGTCTACTGGGCATTCCTCATTCAAGGAGAATAATCGCAACCATCGATCCTCACTACGACGCAAGTTCAAAAGATTTCCCATAAGTAGCCGGAAGGCGTTTAATGCGCCAGGAGCATCACAGACCTGCTATTGGCTCGCTCTTCCGTACGCTATAAGTCGCGCGCAGTCCCCTTAAGAAGTAGTGCGCGTCTCGGGTAAGCAGCAAGCCGCCGATGCCAAAAGACACCCTCTACAACGACACGACGACCGGGAACTCCGGGAATACAGCACACCGAAAACCCTTCTCATTGTTTTCAACTCCTTCGACCCTCCTTCCTACTCAAGCCTCTACGGTCAACCGGAGACTTTAAAAGATCGACCTTCTAATCCACGAATAACGCTGGAAAAAGTCGAAACTAAGCCCCTGCTTTCAAGAAAAGAAAAACATAAGCAAAAAAAAAAAAAAAAAAAAATGACGGCCGTCGCCGAAGCGAGAGAGAAGCTGGCGGAGCTGACGAAGCCCGGAGTGCACTCCGACCACGAGGCGAATGCTGCGGCCGCTGCGGCTGTGACGCTGGCCCGGTTCGCGCACTTCGCCGAGTCGGGCGAAGTGCTGCCGAAGTCGTACCCGCCGCCGCCGGCCGGCGACGGTGGTGACGTGTTCAACATGGCGGACGAAGGAGGCGAGGGCCAGGTCACGTACAAGGAGTTCTCGAAGTTCGTCGGCAGAAACCAGAGCTTGAAGAACCGCCTCGGCGCCGGGTGGGTCTGGTTCACCGAGCAGTTCAGCATGGACAACCTCGAAGACTGCTCCAAGAGCAAATTCATGGAGCTCTGGCAGGAGGCCGCCAGCAAGAGAACCGACGCGTAAGATCCGGTTGATTTAGCATCAAAACGAGAAGCCAACCCGCAACCCGGTCGCAGGGCCAATGTGTCAAATTGTGAGCATCCCTGGTGTGCCGGCGGCAGGATGGACGTCGCTATCTTCGAAACAAGTTGCCACCCTGTGACTTGGGCCCAGTGCGCAACGCATAGCCGTGTCCCCTAAACCCAGCAAAAGTAAGCTGTTGAAAGCAGTTGGCCAGGGTCTGGCAAATGATGGTATTTGGGCTTGTCTGGAGTGACCCGCATATCCTGGAGGTTGGACGTTTGCTAGCTAATGGGAATGCTGCTTTTGGCTCAGCACCTCCATCTTCGAAAGCCCCCCGCCTTTTGTTTTTGTCTACTCACTCGGAGGCGTGTTGCCCACACGCCCTGTGCTTTTAGTTGGCTGCCACCTGTAACCATTGCTCCGCATTTCGGTGTCAGGGCAGTGCGGCCAGGGGTTTCATTTTTCCTTGTTTTTTTTGGAAAAAGCGCCTGCTTTGTAGGTTATGCTCGAGGAGGCCGCCGTTGCAAAGCATCAAAAGGGGAGGAAGCGTGTCTGTGTTTGGTACCGGTTCAACAGAATCCTCCGGGGGCTGGGGGTTACCTTGGCCTTCAGTTACCCAGCCTCCGTTTCCCGTACCTGCACCTATCATTTTCAAAAAGAGACTTTCTGAAAAAGAGTCGTACACCGTACCAAGGGGTGTTTTAGACGACGAGTTCACATTTCTTTCGTCTTCAGCAAGGTTGCTTCTTCTGACCTGGGTTCACTGTCCTGGAAAGCTCCAACCTTTGTTCCTCTTTTGTTTATCCTTTTCGCCCCCGTTGGGCGCCCTTTTTCTGTTTCAGAAGGCTGGCTCTGCGCTCGCTTCAACCCTCAGTCACGCGGTTTTTTACTTTTTGACCATTGGGACCCTTTGCGAATCTTCCTTTCTCCCTTCTCCTAGGTTTCTAGTGGTTGATCCTGCCAGTTGGATAACAATGGTAACACTCCACTGTTAATCCATGTCCGAAGAATCCAACTCGATTCAACTCCGTGGCCTTAAAACCGCGGGGTCGAAGTGGATACAATTGACCGAGATATGAACCAATGCTAGCAATAGCAGCGGTGTGTGGATGAAACAGGTCAATCGAGTGATAGCACACGACGTCAAGTCGGTGCAAGCCCGCAAGAGCTTCTGCCCTATCGGCTTTTGACGGTAGTGTAGTGGACTACCGGTTGTTGAAAGATGAGAACCGACCCTCCGTGGGCTGCGATTGGCTCGGGCGACTAGGGGGGAATTACCTCCTCGCGGCTGTATACCGGTTCTAGTCCCGTTTCGAAGAAAAGTACCCTTGGCGGAGATACAGGAGGACGAATCACCACGTGCAGAACGGTAGCCGCAGTCCCGACGCCTCCGATTACTTCTCTTGCTGTCCTTTGCACCAAGGGCGGAGACGCTTGAGGTGGAATCCAAGCACCTGTCCCCCCTGCGTTGGGGCTAAGTAACGATTGTCGTCGCACGGTGGAGCCCAGTATCAGAAGCTACAGTTTAGAGAGTGCATCCGAGGTCACGCCTGAAGACCGGCACCCAAGTATGTGTATGTATCAGTCAGTGTTTATTCGAGACTGGAGGTCCTATGAACATGCAATGTGAATAGCCTCTATTCGAGCCAACCCCACTTTTCTCCAGAAAAAAAGTATATTGTTTTTGGACTGGATTATAGGGCGGAGCTAGGTTTTTCCTCCCCTGCCGATATGCGTACGGGTGGCAGAGTGGTTGGGCGAAGGCCTTCGGGCATGGTGGCCCGGGTTCGAACCCCGCCCGTGACATTTTCCCGGTCGGGCTACAGTTTAGAGAGTGCATCCGAGGTCACGCCCGCAGACCGGCACCCAAGTGTGTGCATGTATCAGTCAGTGTTTATTTTTTGCCGCGTAAATTTTGCGTACAAAAATAAATAAACGCTAAAAAGAGCCAACTTATTGGGGCTTTGCCATCCAGCAGCCTTGCATGCATCAAAACATAGCAACCAGCACCATCTTTTTAACGCGGTCGAGCTCGATCGTTCTGTTGTGTGTGTCCTCGGTTATTTTGTATCTTGGCATTGTCCCACCGATCCCGATATGCGCCCAGTATCCGGGTATGATCCCGGTTAGCTTACACCGTCTCCGCCTAACCCTCCCTTTGCAAGTAAACGCAGTTTCCCCTTCCGCGCAGGTAAACTAATCCCTTCGAGCGAAATAGAACAAAAAGCTGTGCACTTTTGGTGAGTGAAGAGAGGAAAAAAGCACCAGAAAGAAGAAGGAAAAAGCCCCAAGATGGCAACACTTGGCGCGGAACTGAAGCCCCTCGAGGAGGACGTGCCGGTTGTCAAGGGAAGCGCAGGCGCCGAAGGCCCCGACGACGATGACGATCCGGATGCGACCTACAAAGAGTACACCATCAAGCTTGACTCGTCTGTCAAGAAAACCGTCAAAAAGGTGGTGAAGCGACGTGTCGTGCGGAAGAAGTCGCAGGAACATGTCGGCAGTCTCGCCAGCAAGTTCGAAAACGACGACGAGAACGGTGAGAAGGCGTCGACCGAGAAAGCACCGGCCGTCACCGACAAGAAGCAGATTAACGTCAAGGAGTTTGCCAACGACATCGAAGCGGTTGAGGTCCGCCTTTCTATCCTTTTCCCGTACAGCCCTCCCAGCAAGACACCTGTCGCGTCATTAACTGGAGTGTCCTGCACCTCTCCTCCACCCCGGCATTTGGAAATTACTTGTGCACGAAGCAAGTGACTCTTTGCAAGTGGGGGTCACCTGTCGATTCGCTAGGAATACATCGAAGGCAGTCACCCAAAAATCACCCGTCGTCCCACAGACTGGAAAGAAGGCCCCCGAGTCGCTGATGAAGCACGTTGTCGAAAACGATGGCTCTGCGGACGTAAACGGCCGACAAGTCAAGGAAGAGAAGAAGGAAGAGCAGAAGCCCGGCGTTGCGGATGCGGCGGCAGCTTTGGTAAGCTTTTTTCTTCCGTCTACACTTTTTCTTTATCAGTATTGCTGATGACGTCAAGCGTAGACGGAGAACGCCGGCGCTCGTGATGGTTGTCCTGTCAAGACAAAGCTTCAAGAGGCGAAGTGCCTCACGCTCTCTAAACGACGGGAGGAATTGCCTGTGTTATATATATTTTCCAATTCCGAATCCTTAAATTTCCGAATCGTTCCCTTCAACCTTGCTTCTGAAGCAAGAGGACGTCAAACACTCAGGGCTTGTCACCCATTACCTCTTGTCTCTCTTTAGGTCCTCACTCGACCCCCCTAGATGCACCGAAGGTGCTCAAACAACTTTGCTAGAAAAGAGGCCGGCCAGGTACGTTGAGTCCGATGTGGATTCAAAGCAATCGCTTCGTGTCACGTGTCACCAGGGGCGCTTCGCATTGCTTGGTTGCCTTCACAAATCAGCAGAACTCCCCAAACCTCAACGCAGGCTGCGAAGAGAGCTGAGGCGCAGAAGAAGGCTGACGAAGAGGAGGCCAAGCGAAAGGCTGAAGAGGAAGAGGCAAAGAAGAAGAAGGCTGCCGCTGAAGCAGAGGCAAAGAAGAAGGCCGAAGAAGAAGCAGCAGCAAAGAAGAAGGCCGACGATGAAGCAGCAGCGAAGAAGAAGGCCGAAGAAGAAGCAGCAGCTGCGAAGAAGAAGGCTGACGAAGAAGCAGCGGCAGCAGCAGCAAAGAAGGCCGAAGAAGAAGCAGCTGCGAAGAAGAAGAAGGCCGACGAGGAGGCAGCAGCAGCAGCAGCAAAGAAGAAGAAGGCCGACGAGGAAGCAGCAGCAGCAGCGGCAAAGAAGCAGAAGGCCGAAGAAGAAGCAGCGGCCGCAAAGAAGAAGGCCGACGAGGAAGCAGCCGCAAAGAAGAAGGCCGACGAGGAGGCAGCAGCAGCAGCCGCAAAGAAGAAGAAGGCTGAAGAAGAAGCAGCAGCGGCAGCAGCAGCAAAGAAGAAGGCTGATGAAGAAGCAGCAGCAGCGGCGGCAAAGAAGAAGGCCGATGAAGAAGCAGCAACTGCAGCAAAGAAGAAGGCTGAAGAAGAGGCGGCAGCAAAGAAGAAGGCCGAAGAAGAAGCAGCAGCAAAGAAGAAGGCTGCCGATGAAGCAGCAGCAGCGGCAGCAGCAGCAAAGAAGAAGGCTGATGAAGAGGCAGCAGCAAAGAAAAAGGCTGACGAAGAAGCAGCAGCGAAGAAGAAGGCCGAAGAAGAAGCAGCAGCAAAGAAGAAGGCCGACGAAGAAGCGGCATTAAAGAAAAAGGCTGACGAAGCAGCAGCAGCAAAGAAGAAGGCTGAAGAAGAAGCAGCTGCAAAGAAGAAGGCCGACGAGGAAGCAGCAGCAAAGAAAAAGGCCGACGAAGAAGCAGCAGCAAAGAAGAAGGCTGATGGAGAAGCAGCAGCAGCAGCTGAAGCGAAGAAGAAGGCTGAAGAAGAAGCAGCAGCAAAGAAAAAGGCTGACGAAGAAGCAGCAGCAAAGAAGAAGGCCGAGGAAGAAGCGGCAGCAAAGAAGAAGGCTGATGAAGAAGCAGCTGCAAAGAGAAAGGCCGACGAAGAAGCAGCAGCAAAGAAGAAGGCTGATGAAGAAGCAGCAGCAGCTGAAGCGAAGAAGAAGGCTGAAGAAGAAGCAGCAGCAAAGAAGAAGGCCGACGAAGAAGCAGCAGCAAAGAAGAAGGCTGACGAAGAAGCATTAAAGACGAAGGCTGAAAAAGAAGCAGCGGCAAAGAAGAAGGCCGAGGAAGAAGCGGCAGCAAAGAAAAAGGCTGATGAAGAAGCAGCTGCAAAGAAGAAGGCCGACGAGGAAGCAGCAGCAAAGAAGAAGGCCGAAGAAGAAGCGGCAGCAAAGAAGAAGGCTGACGAAGAAGCAGCAGCAAAGAAGAAGGCCGAAGAAGAAGCAAAAAGAAAGGCGGAAGAAGAAGAAGCCGCCCGCGTCAAAGCCGAACAAGAAGAGGCACAGAGAGCTGCCGACGAAGAAAAAGCTAAGAAGGCTGAAGAGGAGGCGGCGAAAAAGAAGAAGGCCGACGAGGAAGCGGCTGCACGGAAGAAGGCCGAAGAAGCGAGCAAGAACGCTGAAGCCAACGCGGCCAAGAAGCAATCCCAGGAAGAAGAGGCCGCAAAGAAAGCGGAGGAGGAAGCCGAGGAGCAGAGACAGGTCTGCAGCACGCACTTTTTCGTACCTTGTCTCACCGCGTATCTTCTCTGGGAAAAAGAACACACCCCCCACCACGGCTTGCCGAAATCAACATTGGACCAATCATCGTTTAGGCCTTTCCGACGCCGGGCCTCGACTTCTTCAGCCGTACAACTGCTGAATTTGAAAGATCCGTGGCGAACGCGTTCATTTAAGGTGCCGGACGAAAGAATGGATACTCCAACGCCTCCGTATGCCCAGGCACAGGTCGGACCTACTGCGTACACACGTTTTCGTTCCTTGTCTCACCGACCTGCACAGTTTACACATCATAAACCGCCGCCTGCTGAACAACAAAAAAAGGCCTAAAAAAGTTTGAGAGTCGAGCACCGCAAAAAGCATGCAGTGTGAACCAGTCCAAGAAATTTGTCCACGGCCATCCTCACGCGGTTCCCGGGCATTTGTTCTTTTCGAGACATGAGATCCCTAACTCTGTGGATGCGTCAACGCAGCAGTTTTTGAAAAGGATAGCGAAAGAGCGAAGGCGTATCTTCCCTCCGTTGTTTCTCAGGTTTAGAGACTCAGTAAACGAGTGTGTGCAAAACTCTGCACGTTGCAGTCTAGTTTTAATAAGAAGCGCGCTCTAAAATAAGCCGAATAGTCGGCAATAGGCAACAAAGACACGCACAAGCACAGGAACTGCCATTACCGCAGGTACGATACGCACACTAGTATACGAACCCTCGAAGTAACCTATACAACAAAGCACCCGGAGACTCTAAACCCCCGGATCTCTAAGTGCAATCTGAATCCCGTAAACACAGAGAGAAGCGCAGCTGCGACAGAAGAAGAAGGACGAAGAGCGGGAGCAGCAGAAGCTGCTGCTAAAGCGCCGCGAAGAGGAGAGGAAGCGGAACGAGCAGCTCGCGAAGGAGCAGCGGGAAGAAGCCGCCGCGAAGGCGCGGGAGGACGAAGCCCGGCGGACGCGGCAGTACGAGGAAAAGAAGGCCGCCGCCGAGCAGGCGAAGAAGGACGATGAAAGGGAGAAGAAGGAGCGCCTCCGACTCGAGGAGGAACGCCTCGAAAAACTCCGAGCCCGCGCGGAGGAAGAGAAGGCCGAGAGGAAGAGGCAGAACGAGCTGATCAACAGCAGGCTGACGGAGAAGAGGCTCGAGGAGGAGCAGCGCGACGCCGAGGAACGCCGGCGGAAGATCAAGCGCGAGAAGGAGGAGGCAGCGCTGCTCGAAAAGAAGGAGAAGGAGCGCCTGCAGAAGAAGCAGGAGCGCGAAAACGAGGTTCGTCGGCAGGAAGCCGCGCGGGAGAAGCTCCTCAAAGAGAACGCGGAGAAGGCCGAACGCGCCGCGCGCGAGGAACTCCGTAGGGCGGAGGCAGCCCGCGTCAAGCGAGAAGCCGACGAGGCCAGGGACGCCGAGGCTGCCCGGTACGTCCTTCTCTTGCGCACTTCCGTTTTTTTTTGTTGTATAAGCACCTGCTTTGGAGGAAATACTCGAGGAGGCTGCCAGCTGCAAAAGATCGAAGGAGGTAAAAGTGCTGTAGCCCACACGAAACTCAGGTGAATCTGGGTTTAGTGGCGGGCGTAAGCGTTCAACAGTCTTCAAAGAAACTTGTTTCTTTGAAGACTAGTAATAATCCGAACGACAGGTTTGCCGCTCCATCCGTCCAGAGAAACAAAGTAGCTTGCTGCAGTTTCTGCTGGTTAGCAGCAAGATTAGCAGCTTTCTGGCTTCACCTTTTACTCCAACCATACGGCGCGCGGCAAGCAGGGCAGGAGCGGTGGACGAGGGTGACAGACACAAGCATAGGAGTGAGGAATTTTAGTATTTTGTATAAGCACCTGCTTTGTAGGAAATACTTGAGGAGGCTGCCAGCTGCAAAAGATCGAAGGAGGTAAAAGTGCTGTAGCCCACACGAAACTCAGGTGAATCTGGGTTTAGTGGCGGGCGTAAGCGTTCAACAGTCTTCAAAGAAACTTGTTTCTTTGAAGACTAGTAATAATCCGAACGACAGGTTTGCCGCTCCATCCGTCCAGAGAAACAAAGTAGCTTGCTGCAGTTTCTGCTGGTTAGCAGCAAGATTAGCAGCTTTCTGGCTTCACCTTTTACTCCAACCATACGGCGCGCGGCAAGCAGGGCAGGAGCGGTGGACGAGGGTGACAGACACAAGCATAGGAGTGAGGAATTTTAGTATTTTGTATGAGCACCTGCTTTGTAGGCAATACTTGAGGAGACTGCCAGTTACGAAATCTCAAAGGTAGTGTGGTACTCATCGGCATGCCGATGACTCCCCACTATCGCAACTATATACCAATCTCAAAGGAGGTCCATGTGCTGTACACGAAACACAGGTAAATCTAGGTTTCGTGGCTGGCAACAAAAAAGACCCACTTTGTAGTTGTATTGTTTTCTCCCCTCTAGCCTTCGTCGAAATGAGCACAAGGCAGCCCCTCGAGTATTTTGCTGCCCTTACCACCTGCAAGAATAAAGTCTGACACTTGCTGCCGCTCGGAGAAGAAAACACAAAGCAAGATATTGAGCCCTCCGTTCAAAAACGCCCTCACAGGCAACTGGTCGAGCGAATTTCGCCAAAAACACAAAAGTTTGAAAGGAGGCCTCAAACTTTAAATGGGCGTGAGCTCGGGGTTACTTCATTGAACCCTGACGTAGAATCCTGGTTCTAAGTGGGCCACTTCTGGTAAGCAGGACTGGCGACGCGGGATGAACCGAGAGCTGACTTAAGGTGTCCGAGTGATCGCTCATCAGATCCCACAAAGGGTGTCGGTTCATCTTGACAGCAGGACGGTGGTCATGGAAGTCGGCATCCGATAATGAGTGTGTAGCAACTCACCTGCCGAATGCACCGGTCCCGAAAATGGATGATGCTCAAGCGATCCACCCATAGTTGGCCGCGTACTGGTATCACAAAGCCAGGCGTGCGTAGGAGTGCGTGGTCCACGCCGCGAAGTCGTTGGCGTGAGCCTCGATGGAGCGTGGATGAGTGCAGATCTTGGTTGTAGTAGCGAATATTCAATGGAGAACATTGAAGGCCGAAGTGGAGAAGGTTTCCGTAACTGGACCGGTCCCGAAAATGGATGATGCTCAAGCGATCCACCCATAGTTGGCCGCGTACTGGTATCACAAAGCCAGGCGTGCGTAGGAGTGCGTGGTCCACGCCGCGAAGTCGTTGGCGTGAGCCTCGATGGAGCGTGGATGAGTGCAGATCTTGGTTGTAGTAGCGAATATTCAATGGAGAACATTGAAGGCCGAAGTGGAGAAGGTTTCCGTAACTGGACCGGTCCCGAAAATGGATGATGCTCAAGCGATCCACCCATAGTTGGCCGCGTACTGGTATCACAAAGCCAGGCGTGCGTAGGAGTGCGTGGTCCACGCCGCGAAGTCGTTGGCGTGAGCCTCGATGGAGCATGGATGAGTGCAGATCTTGGTTGTAGTAGCGAATATTCAATGGAGAACATTGAAGGCCGAAGTGGAGAAGGTTTCCGTAACTGGACCGGTCCCGAAAATGGATGATGCTCAAGCGATCCACCCATAGTTGGCCGCGTACTGGTATCACAAAGCCAGGCGTGCGTAGGAGTGCGTGGTCCACGCCGCGAAGTCGTTGACGCGAGCCTCGATGGAGCGTGGATAAGTGCAGATCTTGGTTGTAGTAGCGAATATATTCAATGGAGAACATTGAAGGCCGAAGTGGAGAAGGTTTCCGTAAATTGACCGGTCCCGAAAATGGATGATGCTCAAGCTCGCCAAGAAGAGAATCATGCTTGCCCTCGCCGGACAGGGGCAACCCGGCTGGACCGAGTGCTGCACACAGCGCAAGCACCTGCTATTTACGCCAAGCTATATGGGCCGGTCGACCCCAAACCGCATCGATCGAGTCGCCGTCGTTGTCACGGTCTATCAGGATGGGCCGGCTCAAGAACGAAGACTATCGAAAGCGTTTTGAATCGCAGCCAAGTGCCGAGAGGGCAAACTAGCTCTTCGCGGCAAAAGAAGTCAGTATACACCACGCGCGCACACATGTTCACACACGCACACAGGGAGAAGAAAAGGCTGGAGCGGGAAAAGAGGCACAAGACGAACGGGAAGAAGGTCACCGAGGACCTCAACGCTTACGTATGCCTATTTTTAGAAGTACTGAAATTCCTGAGAAACCCAATTGAACGCCGCTCCCCAACTCTTCACGCTGGCGCTGGCGTACAATGAGCATCACCCCGCCAGTTCCAAGCAACCTCCTCAAAGCGGTTCATGACTAGGGGAAGGTGTCCTTTCAAGGAAGCCCATTCGAAGCCTTGGAAGGAAGGGGGGGTACCATTCCGTCGCCGCAGCACTCAACACGACACACAATGCACAGCCCATCGTTACTCTGCCATTCCTAGACTCCAAGCAGGGGGAAAACCCCAAGAAGGTCAAGCCGAAGAGGAAAGAATACGTTTCGACGCACGCGCAGGGGCCCGACTCTCAGAAGCTTCTCGTCATGGTGTGTGTTTATTTCAGTGCATATTCATTTTTCCCTTCGCCGCCAGGGCCGAACAAATGCGCGGACGTGGGGGGCCTAAAATCACATTCTTGCCTAACGCGATCTTGGTGTCGGTCACATTAGTCTGGCTAGCCAAAATGAAGTGTGTGGGTGTGTGTATGTACACGGCCGACGTATGTCTTTGTCCTCTATAGCTCAGCCTCAATGGTCAACAGGCTCCAAACTACCGGATTATTTTTTCTACAAGCACCTGCTTTGTAGGAAATGCTCGAGGAGACTGCCAGTTGCGATAGATCAGAGGAGGTAAATGTGCTGTAGCCCACACGAAACACAGGTAAATCTGGGTTTAGTGGTCAACACCCACTTCGTAGTTCTAGCCTCCTTCGAAATGAGCACAAGGCAGTCCCTCGAGTATTTTGTTTGTGCGTGCTCAGGCGGTACGCTGCGACCCGGCCCGGAAGAGGACCTTTTGGGGGCGAGAAGTTTCGCGGTGGGTGAATGGAGTCCTGTCCTCGGGACGGCACCCGGGGTGGTAGATGGGCTAGGCCCTTTTTTGCCGCCAACCCCCTGTGCGACCAGGGATGGCACCGCTAGGTGCCACGGGGTTTGCCCCTTTTGTTTTTGGTATGTGGGAGGCCGGCGCTCCTTTTCCCTCTTCTCTGAATGCTTTGCATGAGCTGGCCTTTGCAGGAGGAGCGCCTTCTCCAGGTACGTGTGTAAACCCTGTTTTGAGTGATTTAACGAAGCACGCTGCCAGCCGACACTTTTTGATATAGACAAGCAAGCTTGTTACCACAAAAATGCATGCCCCCCCCAAACCCACCAGTACGTATTAGCTTTTAAAAGAACCCATTCGACGAAGTTCCCCGGAGACTCTAAAATCCCGGATTCTCAAGCCAACTATAACTCTAAAAAAAACTCGCGTGCAGCGAATCACGAAACAGCTCTTGCAGACGCCACGAAATACGTTTCCATAGACTACGGACTGACACCTCATTATTTTTGTATAAGCACCTGCTTTGTAGGTAATGCTTGAGGAGACTGATAGATCAAAGGAGGTAAATGTGCTGCAGCCCACACGAAACACAGGTGAATCTGGGTTTAGTGGCGGGCGTAAGCGTTCAACAAAAAAGACCCACTTTGTAGTTGTGTTGTTTTCTCCCCCTCTAGCCTCCTTCGAAATGAGCACAAGGCAGTCCCTCGAGTATTTTCGTGCAATCATATTGAGAACCCGCTTCCTAAAGCGTCAAACTGTGGAGCTTACCATCCTGCTCAAAGATCAGACCGTGAGAGGTAAGCCGCAACAGAGTCCCCCGACAAGCTGGTTGCTTGCTGAAGAGTAAACAACGCAACCTTCACCGTCCACCAACTTCCCACAGGGTGCCATTGGCTTCTTCAGTTTCGTCCTCCTCATCGCCCTCGCTTCGCAGATGAGCTAGGCCGTCTCGTATCTGCGCGCATCTCTCTCGTGGGTGAAGATTCGACGGAGAGTCACCCGCACAGCATTTCCAAGCACCTCTTCAAAGCCGCATCCCTCCTCCCGAACGGGCGTGGGGGGTGCATTTCTTCCCGTGCGCACCTGATCCCTCAGGTTGCTGGCCTTCCCGGCTCTGGCGGGGCCGTACTGAGTCGGTCCATCCCCTCTTGACAGACCGAAGAATACAGCACCGGGCAATTCGATGCAGCTCTAGGGACTAGAGATGGACCTGATAGACCGTGGTGGGCCGTGTTTCACTGTGATAAACAGCGGCAGGCACTTCGATGCAGTTTCAAGAGATAGGGACGGACCGGCTCACGTGCACGCTTCGCGCTCAAACCGGCACAGATATCGCGTCGGGGCCTCACGCGAGGGAGAAGCTGCGAAAGTCCCCGTCGAAACTCTGCTTTTTGTTTCCGCGTTGCGAACGAGGCCGCGCCTCGGAGACGCTAAACCCCCGGAGTTTCAAGCCAACCTGGAGCCGGCGGTTCCGGGCACAGGCGAAGCGCCCGAATCGCAGAAGACCTGTCGTGAAGAAGAATACAACAAAAAAGAAAAAAGTCCCCGCATGCAGGGGGGGAGGCTCCAGCAGCCGGCATTCAGACGCCTAGCGTTTCTGCAAGCCTTCGATGCGTCTACCGCGCTTACCCCGGACGCGGGGTATGAAGCGACGTTTACCTCTCGTTTATTTTCTCTTCTTCTCGGTCGTTTTTTTCCTTTCCCCCCGCCTCTTTTTATTTTTTTGATCCCTGTGTGCGCTCGGATCGGCGCCGCTCAAGCGGCCACGTTAAGTCACTCGTTGGTCTGTAAAGATTGCTCCGTTCTTATTCCTGACTTGCTCCCGGACTAGAACGACACATCTGCTACTACTAGTACTTGATCCCAACCATTCAATTCCGAAAGACCCAAGAAGCTCGCCACCATCGACGTCAGCAATCTGAACGCGCACGCGTGACGGCTTCGGGAAACCCTGCGCAGGTCTTCCGAAGCGAGTCAATCCAAATGGTTGTAAAAAAGGGCTGCGTCCAGTATGTATTGAACGAGTTCAGCCAGCCACGCAACGCCGAGTTTTGCTCAGCTGTGACCTGGGATACGGGTCTCAGTGTGTGTGAAAGTGCAACTTGCTTCCTGCAAGCGGCGAGCTCTGGCTGCACCTTTCGCCCCCCCTTGTTCCACTGCATTCTCCTTCTCTTTTTTCATGTACGAAGCATCCTACAGACAAAGAATCGACCACACCCATCAAGATAGGACCGCGGAACTTTTTGTGCTCAAAAGCTACGGGGCTAACCAGATTGAATCGGTAGAAAGAAAAGCCGTGTAGTCGGCCACTCAACAAAACGGAAGCCCCGCAGGAGGTCGAAAAAGAAGGGGAAAAAACGAGCATGAGGACACTGTCTTTGGCCTTTGTAATTGCGAGACTGCCAGAAGCTGGCGCGTGAGCGTTTACTTCGTCGGCTCGCTGCATCCGGCCGGCCCGGGTGCGGCCGTCACGCGCTCTGTTACCCAACCAACAAGCCAAAAAAAAAAAAAAGAAAACGCGCAGACGACACAAAAAAAGAAGAAGAAATGAGGAGTCTTTGAATCTAAAGACGACACCTCCGCCCCCCCCCCCCTTCCATCCCGTCCCCCATCCCCTACCTAAATTGTTTCTCTTGCTGTTGCCTCTTTTTTTTTTGCTCGTTTGCCCTCTTCAATCGATCAGAATCTTTGTTTCTTTTTTGTGGTTGATTGTTTTGTTTTATTTTCTTCTTTTTCTTCATCGAAATCAGGCTTGGGCAATTCCTGCTGCTACCGCGCTCGATTCGTTTGGATACTCCCATATCGGTAGGGTAAGTGAGCCGGTCCATCACTTCTTGATAGACCGTGATAGACCAAAGAGTACAGCACCGGGCAATTCGATGCAGCTCTAGGGACTAGGGATGGACCTGATAGACCGTGGGTGGACCGTGATTCACTGTGATAAACAGCGGCAGGCACTTCGATGCAGTTTCAAGAGATAGGGACGGACCGGCTCAGTAAGGGGACAAAGTACTCCATTCGACGACGACTTGATGCAAGCATCGCACATGCTTGCTAGGCAGTGTTCTGCCTAAACATTGAGCTCAGGCATTTGCGGCAATGTAGTACAGCCGTTTCCTGTCGGGGTGACGTTTTTTGGCGGTTGTCGGAGCCGTACCTCCAGGGAATGCACGCCAGGAAAACTAAACGAAGAGGACGAAACCGATTGTCACTCAGACTCGCTGTCTCCTGGTTACTGCTTAGACCCAGGCTTCTGTTTCCCCTTGTTTCTCGAACGAAGTTACTTCGCTTCTTTTTCGTCGCTTTTCTTCGCCAAGGACACCAACAAGCGGGGGGTTCACTTCTGGAAGTGGTAAGGGCTGCTTGTTCGACTTTTCCTGCAGCTGGCACCACGCTTCTTCCCCCTCTCTTCCCCCGCTCGGAAAAAAAAATAAGAGAATAATTCAATATCCGCTTCGTTCCTCATTTCGGTTCCCGCACCACACACGCACGCACACTCACACACACTCACGCACCTGCCTACCGCAGCCCAGCGATTGCCACTCGGACGCGATCCTGTGTTGCTGCACCTCGCAGCGCTTTCGTCCTTTGGCTGAAACACCCAATTGTCGCAGATGTCAACCCCCTTTCCCCCTCGCAGTCACCCGCCCTCTTCCCCATCCCCCTTCTCTCTACTCCGAAAGAGTCAGGACAGGTGCCGATTTTCTTCACTGCGCGCAGTACGAATCCGAGATCAACCGGGCAAGAAAGTACGCAACTCGGATGAATAAATCAGATACGACTTCCTCTCTCTCTCTCTCAACAGTCTTCTTCGCGCAACCCAGCCCTGGCTCTTTCTCTCTCGCTTTTCACTCCTCCCTACACGCCGACCCCCCAAGAACGGGTAGTACCTGTGTCTTCCACCTCTCGTCTTTTTTTCTCTCGCATAAGCGTCAGCTTTGTAGGGAGGCTCGAGGTGATGCTCGAGGCTCGAAGCCGAGAACTCACAGTTTGTGTACGTGTTTATCAGTATGCATTCTTGCGGGGTATCCTGCACTGTTTTGTTTCTGACTTCCGGTGCGGTGCCCCGAGAATCTTCATGCCTGTGGTGGCACGTGCCTCGCTTTTATATAGCTCGGCTCGCGAGTATGATTGAAGCATCACCGTTGTAGTATTCTTTTTTCAGCCTCGTCTCTTTCTTACTTTGCCCGTGGCAGTGTCTGGCGCTACACACTCACTCACACACTCACGCACACTCACACAACATCCACACACCAAACAGCACTCGCATTGTTCATTTCTCATTTCTTTTGCGTGTCAATTCACTCTCTTGCAGGGTGCGCGTTGGTAGAAATGGTGAAGGTAATCACTTGTCACAGGGTTGACCAAGTGAAAGCAAAAAATTGGGAGAGCCCTGCTGCTACTGGGTTCACGGTGATGCCAAGCTAGCGCACACAGGTTGCCTGTTCTCACGCCCTGTTTTCGAAACCGACAACATGCTCTAGCATACTTCGGTAGGTGGCCACCTGGTCTGACGTTGCCAGCAAGAGAAAAATTTCAAAAGCTCTTGCTTTTGTCTCTGTCTTCTTTTCCAGAGTATTTCTTTCTTTTTTCCTTTCTTTTTTTTTTCAAGATTGCCAGCGTCTGTTCTCTCATCGAGTTTGAAAAACTTCTTTTTCCAACAACAGACCTCATGTATGCAGCTTAATTTGACCTTTCGCACTTCTTCCTTGTTCTCGCTTTTTTCTTTGCGAACTGACACTTTTGTAGGGCCACGGCCGCAGGAAAAGTGGCAGAACACTGGCGTGTCTCGAGCGTGTTCCAGTCGTGAACACGTGTGCCTCGAAAGTACGTGCGCGCGAAACGACCGGTACCCGGCGAGACTAGAGGCAGCAGTTGAAGATCGGGTAGCAGTAAAGTTCGGGCGATACTACATTCTGGTGAAGCAAAGTTCGGGCGATGCCAAGTTCATGTGATGCTCAGTCCGGGACTGAGTTCGGGCGATGCTAAGCTCGAGTGATGCTAAGTTCTGGTGACGCAAAGTTCCGGCGATGCTACGCTCGAGTGATAAGCAAAGTTCCGGCGATGCTGGTGCTCAGTTCGGGCGATGCTAAGTTGGGCAATACCAGGTTCGTATATTTCGAGCTTGGGCAAAAGAAAAACACAAAATTCGGGTATAGACCCGCCAAAAAGGTCGAAACTAGGCGTGCAAATATCCTGCCAATGACGATACATTGAAGACCCGGCCCCAGGGGAATTGACTACTACGACAGTCAACTACTTTAAAGTGCTGCCATGCTCCGCCCCGGACCCCGTGAAAGTGGGATTGGCTCGACAGAGCCATTATCATACCTCTACAGTGGGATTGGCTTGACAGAGCCATTATCATACCTCTACAGTGGGATTGGCTCGACAGAGCCATTATAATACCTCTACATGTGGGATTGGCTCGACAGAGCCATTATCGTACCTCTACAGTGGGATTGGCTCGACAGAGCCATTATCATACCTCTACAGTGGGGTTGGCTCGACAGAGCCATTATCATACCTCTACAGTCTCGGAAGGTCCGTGCAGATTGTGGCTGCACAAATGCGTGTTCTAACCGCGAACGCGCTTGCTGTTCGCAAGTGACAGAACTGCAGGCGAATTGATCGAATAGTACTCTAAAACCCCGGTTTCTCAAGCGAATACTCAGTCTTGATAAATATCCCGGAGTTCCAAGCGAACTTTGTTCGCTCTGAACAAAAAGATTAACCACCGGCAGGCGTCTACCGGTGGTATTGTAGTCTACGGCCTTGCTTACGAAAACACCCCATTTCAAAAAACCCAAGGATTTTGGATGTCGTTGGGAGTGGCGAAGTGGAGCTGGGTGGGGCCCACTCGATTGCAACGATCACTGGTTGCGGATCCGTTTAGCCGAACGGCTGTCGAAAGGTCGACAGGCGTCGGAGAGCTCAAGCCCCCCGTGTCTGGTCAAAAGAAGAAGGCCGACCAGCGTGCCTCGTGTACCTCGTCGCGCGGGCCTCCCTTCTTCAAAGGAGGATGTCTGCCATTCCCATGCTGGAAACAGCCGACGAACGCATCGCGAAGAACCGCCGGAAGGTAGCTGAATACCGCATATGGGGCCAGGGTCTCAGGGGCACCCTGCTGCTACTGGTGCAGGTCGTCGGTACCGTCTGGGGGGCCATCTTCACGCAGGTGGCCAGCATGGTGCTCCTCTCCGCAGTCTGCGCCTTCGTGCACAACAACTTCTACGCGTTTGACGTAGAGCTTTCGGGGCATCAGATCGTAATGACGCCCATGTCTTTTTTGCTTGTCTTTCGCTGTTCGAATTCATACGGACGGTACTGGGACGGCCGGACCCTGCTGGGCGGCATGGTGTTCCATTGTAGGGAAATTGTGGCGAAGGCGTGTTGTTACAGCCCGAATGACAACTGCGGAGAGTTGTTCGTGCAGAATGTGAAGAGGTACACGATGGTCACGGCAAAGCTGATTAACCGAACGGTCTCCCAGCATTGGGACAAGGTTGCGGCGGACAGGGAGAAGAGGAAGAAGAAGGGAGACGGGTGGAAGTGGGGGTTCAGAGACCTGGTCACGTACCTGACCGTGCCGGAGTATGATGACTTGAAATGCGTCGAAAGAAATCACCCTTTGCTCGCTCTGCAGTGGCTGCGGCAGGAAGTGCTCAACGCGCACGTTCTGCAAGTTCTTTCACCGCTCCAAGAGCAAGAGATATCTTCAAGCGTTGGCGAGCTCCAGCTCGTGTGGAACGGGATGGCGAAGATCACAGCAACGCCGCTTCCTTTCCCTTGGTTGCACGTCTCGCGCATGATCCTGTATGTCTTTCTCGTCACTCTCGTGCCGCCTGCAGTCACAAAATTGAATTGGGTCGCAGTGCCGTTCATCTTGGTCTTGTCGTTCCTCCTTTTTGGGCTGGTCCGCATCGGAGACGAGATGGAAGATCCGTTCGGCAACGACATCAACGACTTCGACCTCCTTGCCATCGAAAAGACAATCGAAGGCGATCTTCAGCTTCTCGATATGCTCCGCGAGAAGCGGTTCAAAAAGTCTGATAAGCGAATGCCCGTGTGATGACAACCCTAGACAAGTACTATCGCCGAATCATCTGGTGATTCCTCGGCCCAGCAGACTCCACAGCGGACGTGCACGCACGAAGACAAACAGTGCGCGCAAGAAGCCACCAAAGCAAAGAGGTAGTCGGTAGCGGCTTGGACAGTCAATCGTCACACTCGTCGCTGCATATCAAGTTCGAACAACTACGACTGCTTCTACCCCATCTCATCACTGTGCCGCGCTTCCCGTGTTGCAACCCGCGATGTCGTCACTGGGAACTATTGACGAGTTCAGAATCGAAAACAGATTCTCAGTTAGAAGGCGCGTCGTGGGAACCGGAAGCTACCTCGTACCCGCAGTTTTTCGTCTCTTCTTCCACTGCCAACACACTTTTCTTTTTTTTTTTTTAAGCACCACCAATTGGTGTCATGTGGGGGCCTTCACGGCGACACTGTTAACCGCACCTTAATTGAGTCGCGGTCGCCGATCCCCCAACCGCTAGCATCATGTACTTGCTGTGCATGCGACGCGGAACAAGTGCTGACAGCACCGCCCGGCGAATAGAGGGCTACAAAAGTGGCAAATCGACGGGTCGGGGGGTGCTTAGCAGCCAATGGCCTGATGGCTGAGTGCACACCTAAGCAGGGCTGCATCCTCGTGTTGTAGCCGTGTTGTGTATAAGGCTTCAGGGGCCTGGTCAATCACAATAGGCGCAAACCTTCTCTCGACAGTGATTGGACAGTCGGGATGCCGGGGGCGGGTCTTCATGAAGAAGAGAAAAGTAAAGCAAGACCTGCCCCCTGCGCCTGCTGTCTCCGGCTGCTTCACATACCTACTACTTGTATAAGCACCTGCTTTGTAGGAAATACTTGAGGAGGCTGCCAGCTGCAAAAGATCAAAGGAGGAAATGTGCTGTAGCCCACACGAAACACAGGTGAATCTGGGTTCAGTGGCGGGCGTAAGCGTTCAACAAAAATGACCCACTTTGTAGTTGTATTGTTTCTCCCCCTCCTTCGAAGTAAGCACAAGGCAGTCCTCGAGTATTTTTGTTCAGTTGTTGTTTCTCGGTGTCTTCCTCCGTCACAGGGTGTCCGCTTGCGTTGGAGTCCTGCGACACCACAAGGAAACCAACGCGGGCGAATTTCGGCTACCGGACCCGTGAGAGACGGTGACACGAGAGGGACCAGTGTATTTGGAGGGGGGTGCCTCTTGCAAACAATGTCAATCTCTCGCAAACAAGAGGGCAGCGTACCTGTAAACACTATAAGGGAACGTTAGCCAGAATATCGTAAATTTAGGTGTTTCTCTCACCTTCACAAAGCAGGATTGGATCCCGTCCATGGATGCACAAGCAACAGTGTACTCGAACTTTGGGGTCTTGCACACCATTTCTCTTTTGCGTACGCGGACGCTACATCTAACAAGGGTGGATAACACGGCACCAAGCTTTCCTCCACTGCCGGCTATGGTGTCTTGCATCCATTGTCACTTGATGCAAACAGGTTTAGGGTTTTAAAGGCAGAGTTCTGCCTGCAGTGTGCATTCATTTGCTCTTTGTCCCCTGTTGAACCACAAGCAGCATCCTGGGAATTGAAGCTCACCTTTCCGAAACGATGTGGACCCTCGTCCTATCCTCCAGATGAAGGTGACGCGAGGAGTCACTCAAGGTCGCAGTCAATGTAGCGCGCCCCCGAAGCTTGACACGATGCCACGTGCCTGCGGACAACCTTCGCGACAGTGTGTTGGGCAAGGTTCACCACGCTAGGAAAGTCAGTGTTGCTCGGTGGCGCGCGGCTGGGGCGGCACCATTACACGTGAAGCTGTTTTTTGTGCTCCACAGGAAGCTTTCCTCCTTTTTCTTGGCTCGCAATCGCTGTTCACCTCCCGGACCAACCCTTGCGTTTCTCGGGCCAGCTTTCTCACATCCCAACAATTGCATGCTGGCCGCTCGTTGTCCCTTCAGCCTTTCTGATTCTGATGTTCAGGCACCATAGTAGCTCGGTGCCTGGCTTCTTTCCCGTTTGTGTTCCTGGACCGAATACCCGGAGTGGGAAACGCCTCAAGAGAAAGCATAGGAGGGAGCGCGCCGCGTACGCATGCATGCTTTCTCGCTCTCGTATGCCCGGACGTGTGTGAGGCTGAAGGATGGGACTTCCGGGAAGAGAAAGCGTGGTCCAAACTCAAGAGTCTTATGCCTCAAGGGGACTCATTGGAAAGGTCTCCTAAATCTACTCCCAAACATGGGGCACAACAACCTGGCGGCGGCCTCACAGCGTTGTGCCTGGATCCAACGCAGTTGCGAAACCTGAGCGATGGTTCTGTTCATGACTGCAACAGTGGATCGATGCTTCCACGTGCACGGGGGACTCACTTCTCATTACTCCCGATGTTTCCCCTGTCCTTCGGCTGTAAAGATCGGAGGCAGCGGTATGTAGAGTGCTTCGTTCCAGGTATTCGTGATCTGGTTGAGGTCAATGCAGTGGCAGCAGTACGGGTTGGCGAACCAGCCATCAAATACACGTCTTGCACAGTCTAAACCCCCTTTCAGGATGGGGACGAATTTGACTCATTAGAGACAACTGGAGAGACGGGGAAAACAAGAAAACACCACCCCTGTCCCCCTCTCTTTCCTCAAGTAAAGAACGAAGCTGGCCCTGGCTGCAGGTTGGGGCGGCGAAGCCAGCATGGCGGCCGGAGAAGACAAAGATATGTTCAACAAGAGGCGGAAGCTCGCGGAGTACAGGATCTGGGGCCAAGGGCTGCGAGGGTCTATGTTGGTCCTGGTTCAGATAACGGGCACAGTTTGGGGCGAAATCTGGACGACGGTTCTGTTCATGACCGCCATCAGTGCCATCGTGACAGTGGTAAACGAGTACTTTTACGTGTTCGACGTGCCTCTCACCGGCCACCAGGTTGTGCTGACCCCAATGTCCTTCCTCCTCGTCTTCCGGTGCTCCAACTCCTATGCACGGTATTGGGATGGCCGCTCGCTCCTTGGGAGTCTCGTGTACAACTCTCGGGAGATCATGGCGAAAGTCGCCTGCTACACCCCTCTCGACGCTGATGGTGACCTATTCGTGGAGAACGTCAAACGCTACGTCTTGGCCACCGCGCTGCTCATCAACTTGACGGTGGCACAGCACTGGAAGAAAGTCGCCCATTCGCGTACCCTCAGGGAGGGCAGTACAAGGGCCGACTGGGTCTGGGACTTCTCGGCTGTGCTGCAGCATTTGACGCAGGGCGAGTACGACGACCTGCAAGCCGTCGAGAAGAACCACCCCCTGGTGACCCTCACGTGGCTGAGGTACGAAGTTAACAATGCACTGCGCGTGTCGCACCATATCACGCCTCTGCAAGAAATCGAGATAAGCTCGAATGTCGGCGACCTGCAACACGTGTGGAATGGGATGATGAAGATTACCACGACTCCCCTCCCGTACCCGTGGGTCCACATGTCTCGTATGGTGTTGTGGATGTTCCTCGTTACCTTGGTGTTCCCAGCGGCGTCTGTCATGGGGTGGTACAGCATCCCTTTCATATTAGCCAGCTCCTTTCTGTTTTTCGGCCTAGTTCAGATTGGTACCGAGATGGAAGACCCGTTTGGCAACGACATCAACGATTTCGACCTGCAGGCCTTCGAGAAGACCATCCAGCACGACATCACGATGATCAAGCACACGCGTGAAAGGCGTTACACGCGTGAGCCGAAGGCGCCCCCCCGCAGCATCAAATCCGGGCCGCCCACCCCGCATCCGCTGTCGCCGAAATTCGTGTCGAGGCGCCCTTCAAACGAGCATGAGTACACGCTGCCGACGAGACGTGTCGAATCAACCTTGAGCAGCCCGACCCGAGGAGCGGCGTCGTTGTCCCCTACCTACTTGGGCGCAGACAGCATCGTGGAGTCGGCGTACAACTCCGCCCTTTACGAGTTGCGCAGTTTGCATTGAAGCGTCGCACCCGGATCCTGAGAATCACGGTCGTTGCCCCGTCCGGAACGAGTCTCTAACCCGGCTGTTTCAGAATGCGAGGCGCTGTTGCCTGAGCTCGACGGTCTTGTATTTGAAGACTGGGTGAAGCAC
The DNA here is from genome assembly GCA_030068145.1 of Diplonema papillatum. NCBI lineage: Eukaryota > Euglenozoa > Diplonemea > Diplonemida > Diplonemidae > Diplonema > Diplonema papillatum. The sequence goes on along the minus strand of JAPJBO010000226.1, from coordinate 47,886 downwards.
GCACTGGTGATAGCGCAGCACCACCGAATGCTAGTCCTGCAGGACTGCACCGGGGGTGTGAAGATCGTGTTCGCTTTCGCAGAAACCTATTTCAGCCTCATGCAGAACCCAAACCAGCCTTGCGTAGTTCCGACCGGATTCACCCATCCCTCAAAGACAATCGGGAAAGAAGATGGAATTATGTAGCAGTCTTGCAGAAAAGCTCATCACGCACACCGAGCGAAGCAGTTTGTCGCAAATAAAGCAGCCGGAAACGTAACAAAATGAATTTCTGTTTACTGGAGCACAAGAGGAACACAACTGGCGCAACTTTGTGAAGGATCGGCACTCGGACAGTTACCCAACAAACCCCAAAACCTGGGGCCAAGGTAGGATACCCTTGGCCCTACCTTTATATTTAGCCGGCCAGCAGCACTGTTCATATGACACTTTCTGACGTCGCTGAGCAATAGCATCGTCTTAAGTAGCTTGTGACAGTCAAGCGTTCATAGCGACGTTGCTTTTTGATTTCTGCGATGTCGGCTCTTCGGAACCTAGGCAAGCAGAATTGTCTTAGAGTTAGATCGTTAGCCCATGAACCGGGAACGTGCCAGGTTGGTACCCAACTATTGGAGTGTGCCCATGGGGCCCGCGCATTCGACAGCACTACGGGGTAGGACGAGAGGAACTCCCGTTTGTATTGTTTGTATTTACGGTTGTAGGATCATACTGGACCTGTAAAAGCAAAAACAAATCGTGGATGGCGTAAGCAGGATGCCGCTATTAACGCACAACCAAATACGTGTGCCGGAGGAAAGGCGACTCAGCAAGGAGTTAGCTTTGGCTTGTCGAAGATGTTTTTGCCTGCGAAGTGAGCAGTTTGTTTTTCGTCAATCAACCCATGACTGGGGGGGGGGGGGGGGGGGTCAAATACAATAGGTAGTCAAATGCAATAGGTAGTCAAATACACATGGTAGTGAACCGCGCGTTCCGCCCGCTCACCCTCCCACTCACCTCAAGATACGCGCGTGACCAAAAAATGCTCCGTTTGTTCACGCGCGTGATACACGCCGCGTCCGTTTTGGTGCGCTGAGCACGTCGTACCGAGCGTACACCCTTCCACAGGTAGTAGAGTAGGAGGTTGTTTGCGCCCTTCATGTCCGTTGCAAGGTCTGATGAGTTGCAAACCAAGCACCTCCCTCAGGAAACACGAACACACAAGCACGAAGATGCCGTCGCGTAAAATAACCCGGGCGCTTCCTGTTCCAACAGAACCATCGGATTCCGACAGCGGCAGAGAGGCTGCCAGTTCCTGTAGTCGTACTGGAGCTGAGGGCATAGCGCGGCGCCGCACAGAACCTGAAGTTGGCGAGGCACATTGTCCTGTTGTGTAAAGAATTTTGCGCCGGCCGGAAAGACGATGCACGAGGTTGAACCGACGACCTGCGTAGCGCCGTTTAAAAGCACACAGATGAACGGCCGTGCGAGAAAACGGACGCCTGTAGGGGACAGAATACGTGGGGTTCTTGCCACGCTCTTCACGCGCGTTCCGCGCGTCACGAGCGTGATTCACGCGCGTGCAAAAACGTGAATTCTTTGGTCCGCGCCCGCGCCCGCAGACCTCCCGAAAAGAAAGAAGCAGCAAGAGCGTAACGCGCGTTTCACTACCATAAATACAGTATTGTTTCGGAGTGAGAAAAAGTCTATTTAGCCACCTCAAGATGTCGTAAAACCAGTTGTACCCCTCAAGATGTTGTGAAACCAGTTCTAAAATCAGTTCTACCCCTTTGGGCCTATTTTTGATATCATCACCATATTGTTTGTCCCAGTGGGGGGAGCAGCCTTTTTGAGAGAATCAGTGAGGACTCTTGAAGCCGAAAGTCCAATCGGCTACTACTTGATTTCGCTCGATCGCATTTTCCTCAATTTCGGGGACAATAGTTCCTGAGGACCACTCGAAGTCAAAAAAGATTGGCGTGCTTTTTTTTGTAGAGGTGGCTAAATAGACTTTTTTTCTTTTTCGAGACATTGCAATGTGTTCCAAAAATGTAAGCCTGAGCATGAGCGAGCCAACACCAAACTGAAGATCATGTCACTGTCACAGTTTACATGTCCGTCCTTCACATGGAGATCCCTAACTCAAGACATAAAGGGGGGGGTCGAATACTAACACTGTGTTATTATTCGATTTGTCGAATAATAAAAAAAGATCCGGGTAGCCGAACAGTAGCAGGATCCAATAGTGGTAGTGTTTTCGACAACCAGACGTGTGTCAAATAACTGTTATTATTCGACCCCCCCCTTTACCAGGTGAAACAGAAGAAGAACAACCTGAAGTATAGGCCTGGAACTCGGCCTGCTCAAAAAAAAACCCCCCCTCTCGGTCTAGCGGTCCCCACATGTGATGCTGAGGGTCGCTGGTTCGATTCCTCGGCGCTCGGCGGAGTGGTTTTGCTCGGCCAAAAAAGTCTGTAGTGCCATCTGGGGGCCAGATTCCTGGCCAATTTGAGTGTAGAAAAGGTGCCAATACATGCCAGGGATAGCTCTTCCCGCGAAAAGTTTGCCAGATTTCCTCCTGACCTGCAGGTGCCTGCGCCCAGACTTTCAGCATCCAGACTGTTTGAAACCCCGGGTTTCTTTATCCTTCCCCTCCCAATGCTGTTGTATTCCTATTGCATTTGGCCCCCCCAGTAGCAATGTGAACGTCAAGAGAGAAGACGATCGGAAAATTGTCAGTCGACCCCATTCAAGAACCAGAGATTGTGCATCAATCTTTGCAAGCTTTACAATTCAATCCGGACTTGGCGCCCAGGATTTCCGCTAAATGATCTTTGCGCCACTTTCTCATTCAAACTGAATCGTGGTCGGCAAAGCCAACTGCCGCTCGTCCTCAGCCTCAGGACTTCAAGCACATCGCGATCGACACCCCCACACCTTCAACCGAAACTCAATCAAACCGCCCGGTAACGGTCTCGAATTGCGGGTCGATTGCTTTCGTCAGTATCGGTCTATCCGCGGTCAGCAAGGAAGACCAATGGCACAGTCGAATGATGGTTGCCTCTTTGTAAAATGTTCGGGGGCCCTCTGGCGGGTTTGCAGCAGAAAGGCCACGGGAACAGGCTTCACGAAGCCGCGCCCGTGGCACTGTTACTCCTCCCCCTTCCCCGCGTGACCGTGCTTCCAATTATCTTCAGAAGCCGCCCTGGTTCGTTTTCCTGAACTGCTCCACCCCTGCCCGTAGGAAGGGCCTTCTTCCACGCGTGGGTTGCAGGAGTTGAACGTTACGTCTCAAGCGTCCCGTGCTGTGCTAGTCAATTCGCTCAGCGCAGACCCCAGGGAAAACATGCAAGTAAAATGAACACACAAGTGCGCGCCGAAAGGAAAACGGACCAACGGCTTCAATCACCATGATTTTAGCCCTTGAACCATCGTTATGGTGGGCTAGTCGGTAACGCTCACTTTTGTCAATGGAAAGCGAAAGAATGAAGACAAAGGAGGAACGCCTTCGGGCAGGAATGAAGATGGGTTTATCCGGGTATGCCGGGGTGGACTTTGAGCCACAACAAAAAGAACTGCCGCTCCCCGTCGAGTGAAAGCGTTTCCCCCCCGAAAAAAAGCGGAGTTTTTGAGAAAGCCTGGAGAGTAGATGAGCCACATTGACTATTGCGTCTTACGGTGTGGGGTGTGGGGTTCCTAGGACAACACGCGTCTGGCACTCAGTAACCTCGTTCAAACAGACAGACAGCAAAGAACTCTCTCCGTGTCACAAACACCGTCATCGCCGTTCGCCGAAAGTCACGCTGAGACTCTAACATCCATCTGTAAGCTTGCTGGGCAACCTTGCAGAAGGTTCCCTGTTCCCGTGCGCAACGCCCCCAACCCCGTGTATTCAAGACACCAACTGTCATCGCGTGCCTAAAGCTTTCCCAATTCCAAGCGGTAGTGTATTACCATTGGCACTGTGACACCTGTCCTTGACGAGGCTGGCCATCCAGGGTGGATATGAAATCGGGAGAACGGCGAGTACTGCTCGACTGCCCATGCTTCAGACAACCGGAACCTTCCAGAAGGTTTTAATGCAAAGAGTCTGTCTTCACAGTCTGCATCACCCGGTCGGGTGACTACCTTTTCGAACGCACCAAGTCGTGGGTCCGGCGCGTGCACTCTTTTGTTTCTTCGCCTTCGCGGCCGCTTGGCGTCTTTACTTCTCTTGCTGGTATGGTATGCCTCCCTTGGATCTCTCGATCTTGTGCGGAATCCTTATTCTCCGTCGTTTTGCAGTGCCCTCCTCACTGGCGAGCAGTGCTGTAGGTGCCGTGCCGCTTTCCGTGTCGTCGTGTGCTTGAGATTGGCCTTGGGCGTGTTGTGTTCGTCTTGTTCTCATTGTTGTTGTCGTGTGGTGTTACTCTGGACGAACAAACGAGGCAAGGCGATCACTATGGCGACACGTATCCTGCACAGAACACAACAGCTATGTGATGCGACAACAGTGTGTATCCAACACAACAGCTATGTGATGCGACAACAGTGTGTATCCAACACAACAGCTGCGAAGCAACTGCAGCTGGAACGTGAAACCTAATAAGTTAGGCCCTGACCTGTACCCCTTTTGATTGAGGGGTTAGTCCGCTGGCAGGAGTGGATGGAGTCGTTGTGAACTTCCTCCGGAAACGCGGGGTTTCTTAGTTCGTAGTAGTAGACGGTCCGCCTTTGGGTGCCGTACGCGTACGCGAAAAACTGGTGCGTACGCGTACAGCCCGGGGGGAAAGTGTTCCCCCCCGGGCTCTTTTCCATTCTTGCATATCAGGCCTGCATGCCCCATCAAAAGCAATCGAAAAGAAAACAAAAGAGCGTTTTACCACCTTGCGCGGTGTCACGGGATGTTTGGCAGCCGTAAATTTGACCACCCCTTCGCGCGGATTGCCCCGGCATGGACGTGGGAGCGGAACAAGACCTGGGGACTACCGACGTTTTATGCGTTGGTGGCGTGGCTGTCGGACATACAATGGACCGAGAACGGGGCCTCAGCATGCCGCTGCACGGGAATGCGCCGATGCGTCCCTACATCGCTTCCTTTGACTTGTTCCTCAAGTATCGTCCCCGTGTGTGCCTCGCGAAAGCGTGGCCTGGGCCGTACACCCGATATCCCCGAGATGCCCATGAATGACAGCGACGTCGTCCGGCACACCCTCTCCCCTCTCATGCAGCTTCCCAGCCCTTGCTGTGCCGCCAGCTTGTCCAACGCGCTCATCATGCAGCGCAGGAGGTTTCCCCGTTCTCTCACCCCCTTCCGCAGTGCCCGACGTGCGCTGACTGGACGATCGGGAGAGCGGCGAGGTGGGCCCTGCCTGCACCACCACAACTGCACCCAGACCCCGTGCATATGCCGGGTGTCGGTATAGAGAAGGCACTCGTCACGTGCGCGACCCATCACAAAGGGAAGTGTGAGGCGTGCAGAGCACTCGTCCGAAGGGACGCTCCCACGGTAGAGATGTGCTGCCGGCACCATCACCAGGCGAACGATGGGCAGCCGATCGCGGTGTGCTCAGAGCACAGCACGACGAAGTGCGGCGAGTGCAAGACGGCGGCGGCGTGTTGCCGCAGCGGGCATCATGCCTGCCGCACGTATGGCAGAGGAACCTGCCAAGAGTGCAAAAGGCTCCCTACGCTGACGCAGAGGCGACCGGCGGCATGTTGCAGCCGCGGCCACCACCAGTCCAACAAGCCGAACGTCCAGTCAACCCCCGGACGCAACAAGAAGAAGAGGCCCTCCTCACCCACCCAGGTGGGCGTACAACGGGAAACGCCAGTAGGAAAGCGAGCGGCGCGAGCGCCGCTCGCGGCAACGAAAAAGGAGACGGCGACGACCGGACGGGCGACCAAGAGGCCGCCACCAACGCCAGGAACCAGCGAACGACCAGCGCTGAAGAAGAGGGTGCTCGGCACCCCGAAGGAAGGCCCGATCGCCGGCCGCAAGCGGAAGAAGACGAAGGCGACCACACCCGACTCAGGGGTGCATCGAAGGAAGAAGAAGGTACCGAGGGCAAGTAGCTCTCAGAAACGACCGGGGACCACGGGCACACCAATGCCCTCGAAAGTGGAAAACGGGCACTCCTGCCCGCCCTCGTACTCGCCGACTCAGTCTCTGGAATCGCAAGAAAGCCAAATCCCGCTAGCGCCATAAATGCTCGACCTTGACGACGCAATGGCAGGTGACGACGTCATCCGATAACCTGGCTATCGAGGCAGTGCATGCTAATCCATGTGGTTCGTGTACTTAAGAACTCACTACTCTCGAACGGACGAACCGCTTACAATGTGCAGCTCAGTAATTCGAGCCTGAGGAGCTCAATCACGCCCCCAAGTATGTAGAGTTGACCACGATAATAAACAGGTTTTTTCAACGCCCACCTTGGGTGACAGCCGTGGTTTACCCTTTCGGAAGCCAGCTAGACCTGCCAGAATCTGAAAACCTTCTTCAGGTTTCGTGGCTGTGGCGAAAAATACATTCCGAGGACGTTTTTGAACGCTTTTGAATCCGTTGAGCTCAAGGACAGTCTGGGGCCCTGGAATGGAATTGTAAACGAATTGCATCTCGTACCAGAGAGTTTTTCCTTTGGTAATCGTTCAGGGCCAAAAACCCTGGTAATTTTTCCAGGGCCCGGGCTAGTGCAAAGGGGGGGGGGTTTGGCATCGTCTCATATTATACACGGCGGGCTCCCCCACCGGTTGGGGGAGTGAATACGGGAGTGAAAAAGTGCGGGAGTCCCACTCCCGCAACGCGGGAGTGGCACTCCCGCATTGCGGGAGTCCCACTCCCGCATTCCTGGGCAATAATACAAAGAAAATGAGACACGTACACCGTTTTCTGGGAATCTCAGACCAAGATACGGTAAGCCAAACAACAGTGGATCCAATAATCTTTGTTAAACAGCAGATCGCGCATACCCCTGCCTGCCAGAGAACTGAGGTCTGGCACAACCTGCTGTGTCCCACCCAGCAACGCGCAGCAAGAAACTCTGCCGTGGTGGCAGGTGCGAAGAGCAGAACCTCGAGTCATCAACAAGTACGTCGGTAAGAACATGGGTTTTGATATTTTGTTATGTGGCTTTTTTTGAATCGAATAGACCACGGTGGCAACATTTCTGACTGGTCAGCTTTGCTATCACAGAAGCAGCTGTAAAGTTGGGCCAGCTCGTTGGTGTCTCTATTCAAGGCCGCGTATCGGGTATGTCGATTGGAGTGGCGCTCTCGGAGGATTTGCATGCGCGTGGGTGGTTGCTACAGCATCAACCTCGTCGCTTCGCTGCACGAAAGAACAAAACTCATTTCGCTTTGCTCATTTGCTTCAAGGTCCCATCGACCTCGAAGCAAGAACTTCACTGCATGCGACAATTCGTCTGGGGATCGATTGCAACACAAACGAGACCTTCCTGAAGAAGCCTGCTGCACCGCACAGTTTGCAGCTTCATCCTAGAAGTCCTAAGGTTTTGCACCGAGGAAGACCTCTGTTCCGCGTCCTGGCCACGTTTGTGTCGCATTCCTGGGCAAAAGCATGGCCAGAAAGCTTTAGCGAGATGGCGGGTCGGGGTCAGCAAGGTGTCAACAGCAATCGCGGACGTGCAGGATTGCCGAAAGGGAATATGAGAAGTGAACATTCCGCAACCCGGATGCAGAGATCTGAAGTGGTGACACATTGACGATCCTGTCCACAGGCCCCGGATGATTCGAGACATTTGCGTGTCGTGCCAACTAAAGCACCGCCGAACGGCACCCCCTCGCGGAACCGTACTTCGGATGCAAATATGCATCGCAAATGCTGAGGCGTCATGCTATTGCTACGATAAATTAATTCAAGGGGACTCCGAAAAAGCAACAAAAACGAGGAAGAAATGCCGCCGAAGACGCCGAAGACACCAAAGTCGACGCCGAACAAACGGAAGAGGGCTGCAAGCGACAGTTCAGAAGATGATTCCCAGGTCTGCGTTCTGGCAGACTTCGTTGAAAGCTTCGTCATGAAAAAGCCGGGGGGCGTCTTAATCCTCGGCAAGCTGCGGTCAACGTTCGCGACCGTGACCGACACCGATGTAACAAAAAACGACTCCCGCTTGGTGAAGCGGTTGAAAGAAAAGTTCGACATGGGTAAGCTAGCCAGCTCCCAGGTGCCGCTGATGAAGAAGGACGGCACCCTGCCGGAGTGCTATCGCACTGAAACCCGCAGGCAAGGTGTCCAAGACACGCTCTTGGGTGGCTTAGCACTCAGGTCCAAAATGTTACCGGCTTGGGCAGTCGCTAGTCATACCAAGAACGGGTTGTACGTCCGCATGAAGGCCGCCCTTCATGCAAAATACAAGTGCGCGGACATGGCGTCCGTGTACACAGCACTGGCTTCGGCGAACGACGAGAAGCTGAAGCCGGTGAGCAACCCCCGCTTCCCGCCCATTACCCCGTTGCTCGGCACGGGCCCCGACGAGTACAGCGTGGGGGTGGAAGGCATTTTCCGAGGGATAACGCTGCGTTACCAAGGGAACGTGGTGACACTGGTGTGCCAGCGGGACGTCAACGAGGGGAGCAACGTCCCCTCGGGGAAATACCACGCGCAGTTCACCCTGCCGAGGCCCGCACTCCAGCCAGCTTCTCTGCACACCGTCCGGCAGGAAAGTCTTGCCCTCTGGCGGGTTACAATGGTGCTGGAGCCCGTGCGCGCGGAGGAGGGTAGTGATGGAATTCCCCTGCCCAATTTGCAGGAAGAATACCGGAGAATCCTCGGTGTCGACCTGGCTGTGGAGGAAAACGCAGAGAGTGAGGGAGCCGCGGGGAGTGAAGACGGACAGCCCGAGGCTCTCCTCATTCAGGGCAACGACATCATGGAGCTTTCTCAGTGATGTCGCCGCTAACTCTTTGTTCGACAATCTGCTCCTCGCCCTGTTCCTCGGAACCTGTATGCGGGAACTGTCGATGCGCCTTATCCTCGTTCATTTTTTGTACTTCTTCAGCGGCGCCTTTTTCCCTGTGATTCGCGGTTGCTGAAGCTTCGCCTGTCTTTCATTGCATCAACATCTTCCGGTTTTATCTTTGCCTGGTCATCTGCTTTTTCATGATCAGCTTGTTTCTGCTCTTTCCCTTCGGGTATTCTCCCGAAAGGAATACTTCTGCGAGGATCGGCTGTGCATTGCAACCTCGCCTGCTGACTTTTCATCCGCAAATACGTCGTCCCCTAGCACGTTGTCCTCAGTTCGTCTTCGATTAATAGGGTCACTCCATACAGCGAGATTCATGAGCTCAAGGAAATATCATCCGTGATACGCTACAATCTCACCACGAAAGGCACAAGGGGTAATGGGAAAGTCGTCGAAGCATGTTGCGGAGGTGGGAAAGACGCTGGTGGCCTCGCGGATAAACAGCGGCCTCAGCAAGAACAAGTGCGGGCAACTCAATGCCACGCACAAGCGACGTACAGGCAAGTCCATGCGCATTTCAAAGGGGCATGTGACGAAGATGGAGATGCCTCAGAAGAAGGCCGCGGAGAAGAGGCTGTCTCGCGGGCTTCTGGGGGCATTCCTCTTTCTTGAGGTTCGGGATGTACGATGTTCCAATTCCCGGAGGGAAATGGATCGATCCGAGTCGGCACTTGCGGCAAGCAATTTCGCACTCAAGGGCTTAAGCTGTTTGTTGACACCTTTTGGCCGTATGTCTCCTCAGAAATTGGAAAGTGAGGCGCGTGCGGAGTTGGAACAGACGGAGACTGAAGACGACGGTTCTGAAGATGAAGAAGAGGAAGAGGAGGAGGAAGAGGAAGAGATGGAAGAGGTTAGCAGTTCTGACGACCAAGAGTGTCCCCTCTGCAAAAAGCTGGGTACAGCAGCCCTTGCAGCCCACCTCGATGCGCGTCACCGAGCGCTGGTGAAATGCGTCTGCAAGATGAAGTGCCCAAAGTGTAGTGCCACCATCAGTGCCAACGGTCTATCTCAGCACATGCACCACAAGCATCCCGCCTTCTTTAACGAAACGTTCAGATGCAGGCTCCGATACGATGTCTCCGTTACAGTCTTGCTAAGCCAGGGCTCCCTGTCGCTGTTTTGCGTCTTGGCCTGCTACAGGCTTCACCTTTCTGCAGAAACGGGAACCACCTACAAACGATCTTCGGTTTTTTTGCCACACATTCATCGGCACGAACGGTGGCGCCTGGGCACAAAAGCTAGGGGTTGGGGTAGGCAGCACAAGCAAGAACGAAGCGGATGTGTTTGAATCCGAAAGAGAGAAGCCGCCAACGACACCAACGCCAATCACAGAAGAAGGAAAGTGGCGCGGAATCCTCAGAGGGGGTTAACTCCGCATCCTAGCAGTATCATTTGTGCTGTTCAATGTGTGCATGCCTTGTGTCTTGTTCTGCACGCGTACGAAGCACAGCTTTAGGTGGTACTCAACCGCTCTCAAACCGAGAAGTACCCGCTTTTCCGCAACGACACTCCCGCATTGCAGACGCAAGGACATCTGCAGCCCCCGCTTGAACATCTGTCTTCGACTTTGGCCCAGTTGTCAGAGCAACTCGAGTGCAGGAAGTCGGGTGGGCGGTATCTCATTCGCTCGGGGGACAATTGGTGCTCTTCTCAATTGTAGCTGGACCACAACCAGAGTCTTCTCACTGCGAGCTGCTGGGTGGGAGCAGGTCGTGCCAGACCGCAGACAAAGTCTTGGAACTTTTCTGGGCTGCTGTAATAAACAAAAGTGAAGCGGCAACTCCCCAGGTGCCCATTTGGTGAGTTCACTACAGGTTGGCTTACAGAGATGCGGAAGTGCCTCACTTTCCTTGTATTTTACCTATAAATGCGGGAGTGGGACTCCCGCATTGCGGGAGTGGGACTCCCGCAATGCGGGAGTGACCCCCATCGCGCAAACGACCGCACAAACACTCCCCCATCCGGCGGGGGAGTCCGCCGTGTAGAGTACTATTCGCACCCACTGCAGGTATCAAGAGGAAAAAACGAAGGCCTCTCGACGGGGCGAGTGTGCAGTGAGATAAAGACGCTGCGGGGGAAATGTGTAAGCGATGGACGAGGTCGAGAGGCTCCAAGCAGAGCTTGCCGTGCAAGTTATTGGCGCAAAGGAGCGCACCGCCAGGGCTCTCCGACTGAGCCGGCAGCTCCAAGCATACGATCGGAGACGGAGACTGCTGAGTGAGCTGCAACTTGGGGATGCCAAATGGGTTGGTTTCACTATCGATCACGGAGCGCACGGTTCCACTGCTCAGAGGGTGAGCGAAACGTGGCGAGTTCACGAATCGAATGCTGTCGCACGGGATCGGCAGATTTCAGCGAAAAGCTGTGGAGTAGATGGCGTTGCAGGAAAGGAAATGCCAAAAGGGTCAGCCTTCTCGAGTTGGAACGGGGAGCTCGGTTCAGCGGGGGATAATTGCCAGGAATCCGCGCCGGGGGAAAGGCTGCTGAAAGAAGAAGCCGCTCAGGCATGCTCGCAGGATCTTGGCGACGCAGTGGACCACGACCACCACTACTCCTACCACCACGGAAAACGCCCGTCGGCGCAGGAAGTCGCTGTAAAAGCTGGCGGAATAGATGGACGGTTACGGGCGAGCTCGGCAGTGCCTGAAGGGCGCCCGTGGACGGGTTTGCGCCCAGGGACGCCGGGTTGTGCGCGGGAGAGGCCGATGTCGTCATCGTCATCCCGTCAAAGTAGTGCAGCTGAGCTTGCACGCTTACGCGCTGCCATTGAACGTGTTCAGCAGCACACGAAGCGCCTCGAAACCGAGCTGAACGACGAGGATCAATTATGCAAGTCTGACTGTGCCGCACACAGTCGGCGCGAACGGACCCTCCTGCAGCAGTGTTTGCAACTGGCGTGCCAGCGACGGAGCAGAAGGGACATGGTCGTGCTACCTGCCCGCATGGCGTGCCTCGTGCGCAAACAGGTGCGCATGTCACGGTTCGCGGATTCCAATGCTCAGCGGAGGCAAGCGTTAGAAGAACAGGCGATGACCCTCCACGACCCGTCCCGCCCTCGTATGCTGAACTGTTTTGTGGAGTAAAAGGCCGGTCAAAGAGTAACACCTGAGATATTATTGCTTATATGGCCAGCAATGTTTCACAAAACTGCTTATATGGCCAGCAATGTTTCAATACTGCTCATATGGCCAGCAATGTTTCAATACTGCTTGTATGGCCAGCAATGTTTCAGAAAACTGCTTAGGGTAGGCGGTTTTTTTTTTTTTTTTGGCCCATGTCCAGGGGACTTTAAAAGTTTGGGGTCCGAGCCAAAAACCCGGTTTGAGCCAAAAAACCGGTTTGGTTATGTAGGTCGGTGTATCACACTTGCATGCGGTGCTGCATCACGAGCGGGCTACTTTCTGCACTCTGTGTGGAGTTTTCCGCACTCTAGGCACTCTCGGTTTCCATGATCCACATGAAGGAAGCAAAAAGAAGCACTGTGTTGGTCAGAAAAGCACATTTTTCTTTCAGAACAAAAGGTTGCAATAAGAAATGACAAAAAGGCGGAGACGTAAAGAAACACCAGCTTCATACACCAGCTACTCTGTTTGTGTGTGTACAGAGACAAAAGTTCGATTGTCCAAAGCGCGTACGCGCACCAAGGCCTCCTTGTATGTTTTGAACGAGCAGTAACGGGTTGTTCGTGATCTTCCGTCCTCGTCGGGGTTTGCGGAGTGAGCCCTGAATGCCTCAACAACACACTCGAGGTCCTCGTCTTCCATCCCTTTGTCGTGGGAGAACGGTACTTCCAAGGTGGTGAACATTATGTCCTCCAATGTATCGTCGTACAGAGTGGCACGGAGACGGCTCTTGACAAGCTTCAGGAGCGAAAACAGCCTCTCTACACCGGCAGTCCCGATGGGAACTGTTGCTGCAATCAGCAGAAACTGTGTCGAAACTGGGTACAGTGATCTGAGGTATGCGTCACCCAGAACGTTTGCAAGGACCTGATTGAAGTCGGTCCATCCCCGTGCCTGGATCAATGCAATCAGATCCTGTAGCTCGTCGTTAACGTCGTGTGCATTAGGCACGAGCGGAGACGTGGCGACGTACGCAACTTCATCCATGGAGAGACTCCCCGCCGACGCTGAGCTGCTGGCAACCCGAACGCAGCCAGAATGTTTTGCGACCCCCGCCCATCTTCGACCCTGAGGCGCCTTGGGGGCATACTACCGTGATGAGCCCCCCACTCCCCCCCACTCCCCGTTTTTCCCCCTTTTTAGGTTAAGCTGTTTTTTGAGGGCTTATTTGTACGCTATTACAGGCAGGTACGTTCATTACTACTATAGTACTACTACACAGTGAAGGTGGTAAAACTTTGAAATCGGTCTATAAGATTTTTTTTTTTTCCCCTCAAAAACTCAAACCGGTTTATTCGGTTTGTCAAACCGATAAACCGGTATTTTAAAGTCCCCTGCCCATGTCCGCGCGCGCGTAAATTTTTGGGAACCCCCGGAAAAAAAAAACTTTTGCCAAAAAAAAACTTTTGGGATCTGTGCATTGGAACCGGTCGTGAGAGCGACTGCAGGCGTAGTCACGAGCGTGTCCGGCTCGCGAAAAGTCGAAAACCTGTTCATCACACCGATACTTCACGGCGATGCAAATCGCGTAGACTTTGTTTACCTCAGTGTGTATTGACTTTGAAGCTGACTATGCCCGGTGCTGGGTTGGTGCGCTGGGCAAGCAATATCGTGCTACTTTGACGTTGGTGTCAATCTAAACAGCAAGATTTGCGTAGCTTTAGCCAGCTCCTGCTGGACGCAGTCGAAGCACGCGGGATACAAGCACAGCCTCAGCCTCGAAAGTGTGCGCGGTTTTACCGGCAAGGCATGTCGGGAGGTTTTGCCACTGTGGTGCGATTATCACACAGAACCAGTCCGGGGCAGTGCACGCGTCTATGCCTTCCGACGCCTCAAGCAGCTACTACTGGGGGGGCCCAAATACATTAGGTACCCAAATACAATATTATTTCGGAATACAGTAGGTACGCTGAAATGGGGGTTTCGTTGAGCATTGTTTCGGAACACAATATTATTTGTCCCCAGTGGGGTTTTGCAGGGGGTTCCACGGGCTTCCCCTCGCGAGAGCAGCTTCTTTTTCGAGAGAAGTTCAATGTGGAACACTCCTGAAGCCGAAAGTTCGAGTCGACTACTTGATCTCGCTATCTGTGGCATTTTCCTCAGGTCAGGGATCAATAATTCCTGAGGCCCGCACCCAAACAAAAATAAATGGCCCGCTTTTTTTTAGCCCGTGGTCCAGCGGTCACCACACCCACATGTGATGCTGAGGGTGCTGGTTCGATTCCTCGGCGGAGTGGTTTTTCCAAAGTCTGAAATGCCATCTGGGGGCCAGATTTTTGGCCACATCGAGTGTAGAAAAGGTGCCATACATGCCGGGGGGTAGCTCTTTCCACCCCACAAAATATTTGCCAAATTTCCTCCAATGTTGACCTGCAAGTGCCTGCAGCCAGACAATCAGCATCCAGACTGTTTGAAAACCCTGTTTTCTCTATCCTTCCCCTCCAAATACAACATTATACCTATTGTATTTGGGCCCCCCCAGTAGCATCTGAGACTCGACTGAGGAGGCATGAAAAGGACGCGGGGCAAGCGATGCGTTCACGGTGCTTGCGACTTAGTGCACTTGACCGGCGGCAATGCCTTGTACCGCGGTATATTTGCGAAGAAAACGGCACTCGTCGCCTGACAGTCTACAGGGGGGGGCTAAATACAGTTGTGCACAATTGTATTCCAAAGCACGCACGCCAATCCCTGCCCCGGCAGAACTTGACAGTTGTTGAATAGAATTGTCTTGGAATACAATTGTTTCTACAGAAGTCGCCTTGTCACGCGGCCAAGACGGAGACAGTCCGGCCAAGCTGCACGAGCCGATTCGTCCAAGGGCGCCCACCAAAGCGCCACCTACAAACGCTCCGCCGACGAATGCGCCACCTTCCAAAATCACTCTACTTCTCCACTGATTTTGCGCAATCTTCTACGGCCGGGCCGCAGTAGTAGAAGCAGTGGGCGTCGCCCTTCGCCACCGCCGACCACTTACGACAAACCACGTCCCTGCCGGGTCATCACGCTACTTAGTACGCTTGCGCAGTGACTCGTAATAGCCTACAAAGGTTTCACAACAGTCACTGACAACTTGACAAACGTGACCACCGGTCTCCAGTCTACCGGAGTCCAGACCTGTTGTGGAGGGTCCACGATTACAAACCGTGTGCACAATTGTATTCCAAGGCAACTGCACCAAAACCAACAGTGTTCCAACACAATTCTATTCAGCTGGACGGACTCTGAAACCGGCCAAATAAAAAGACAATTGTATTCAAAGGACACAATTGTATTCCAAGACAATTGTATTTAGCCCCCCCCTGTAGACCGCACATCCCTGAGCATAACTGCCTTCGTTGCACACGGCGTCTAACCAATTGCCGTGTGCTAGAAGCACCTGCCCTCCGTGCGGATGTCGAGACATCAATGGTCTCTTTCGATGTGGGTGAGGTACGTCTTGTGAGTCCGGCGCCGTTTGCTACGCATCAGAAGGTGGCCACTGGCTAAAGCTTGCTGACAGGAGGGTCGGCAGAGTACCGACAAACTCCGTTTGCACCAAGCAGGGCATCTTTGTGTACTCGGGTAATATTGACAAAGCCACTACACCCGAAGTGACGGTGTCGACGTCCGCCTTTGGGGGTTTCGACAGCAGACCGCCGCAGAAGCCGCGAGAGCAACCATCCTTGCACAAGGTGGAGGAAAGCAGAAGTTGAAGTTCACCATACTATCTGCGGGTAGCTGGCGCTTATTCTCGCCGATGGAAATGCCACCGACCAGCCGTCAGTAGGCTCTCGCACGGTGGTTCGGTAGGACCGTGACATCGCAATGGGGCATGTCAGAAGAGAGATAAGAGATTGACGGACACCCGCGCAATCGACAGTCCTCTGGGTCACTGCTTTATTGTTCGCAGCGTACCCAGCGAACCGCGATCTCGAGTGCAAACCCGAGTGTTTTTTCTCCTGTGGCATCGTCTATCATCTGCAGCCTCCGACTATGGAAGGTTTTGTCGAAACGCACCCCGCGCGGCGTTCAAAACTGTTGAACTCTAGACTGCCACCGCAACCCCTCGGACACATCAAGTTCATCTTCACACTCACCTTTGAGCTCATCGTCTAGAAATTCTACCAACAACGGGCACAAAAGTGCCAACAGCGGACTGGCCAGTAGTATAGCCGGCACATATGTGACATCCAGTAGCAGAAAGTCTTGTGGCAAAAGTTTTTTTTTCTGAAATGGTGTGATCCATATGCCCGGTGCAAACCCGGCACAAGCCCGGCACAAACCCGGAAAAACTCAAGGGGGGTCCGATTTTTTATTTTGCACTACCCCTTCAGGTTATGGCAGGTGATCGCTGCAATCAAGCTAAACCGACGGCACCAGGGTCCTGTCGAGTAAAAACCAACACCAATTAATATGTAGGTCCACCGCAGAAGGTACCTGGAATGCTTTGCCATTGCAGCGCTGAATGCGCATCTCTGACAGACAGGAACCACTATTTTCCAAAGCCTCCAGAGGGCAAGCCCGGTTGTGCTTGACGCAACGGACTACAACCGACCACCAGCCAGCAATTGCCTCAAACTCCCCCGATACTACGGGAACCGAGGAGCCTAGTACAAGCAGATTAACCCTCTGCCCTCGCTGTTTCCAAATGAAGCATCAATTCCAAATTCATGTGTCATGCTGGCTCTTGCCGGATGCTAGCGAGCGAGCTTCGTTACTTCACCACCGCGCCGTAGCCTCCGTTACTTCACCACCGCGCCGTAGCCTCCATTGTGCCCTGGGTTCCATGATTGGCTGTTCTCGGCCGGTGTGCCCGAGTCGGTGTTTCCTCGTCTTTACACTTCTTCTTCGATTGTTTAACCCCAACGTCCGGGTCTGCCACTGGTGCGGCCCCGTTTTTCCGCCTCCTCTGTCCCATCTGCTTCACCTCATGCTTCCATCCGGCCTGCCTGCGCTTCCAGTCCGCTGGGTATTGTTCCTGGGGGTGAATTTTCCATTTCGGGTCGCCGTTTTCGAGACATGGTCAGAGAACGTCAGACTCGAATCGAAGATGACTCCTAGGAAGCGGGCAGATCTAACGTTTGGGAGCAGCGGGGCGGAAGTAAGGTGAACGTTTTGAAAGGCGTAGAGTGGATCCCATATAGTGGTGTGATTGGCAACTTCAATACCATTGCACTGGAGAATTCGGTGGCCGTCAATTGCTGTGAGGTGCGGGTCTTTGAACTGTTTCGCCTTGTCCGAGAGTCGAAATGTGCAAGTCGCAGCGTCAATGAGGTCAGAAGGATGCAGACTGAGATCACCAAAGACCTGCAAAGAGAGTCGAGAGTTGACAGCGGACGACGGGAAGTGGACGGCGATGTTCGTAATGGGATCAGATGGAAGTACCGGGAAGTAGATGACGTGCGTCTTGCTGACTGACATGTTCATCTGAAATTCCTGTGCCCACTCATCGACAGCAGCAGTGACCTTCTGGGCAAGAGACTGCAATTCCTCGTCGGTATAGGCACTACACACAATCGCTAGGTCATCCGTCAGCGACCTGCCTGGGGTACGGCACGCTCTCTCGCTTGCCATCTTGCCTGCTCGCAGAAAGCTGCATTTGCGGCATCATCGTCTGCATCGATGTTCTGCATCCGCGGTACTTTTCAGTCGACAACTACTGCTCCCGACACATTGAGCTAATGCTAACTCCACTGCAGAACGAGTGGTGACCTGTCTCTGCTAATTGCGTGACGCTTGTTTGCATGCAGTTGCGCGTCCACGAACGCCACGCACCCATGCTCGGTAGCCATTCCTCCCAGCTGCCGGGGTTGTTGGTACCCGCATTTTGGAGTGCATCGAAACCCCTGCAGAGCTCAAACAGCGGCTTGGTCAGCCACAGTTTGAAAGGATGCGGAACCAAAGGTAGCAGTCTGCTCAGGCCATCTTAAGCCATCCGACAGCACCTTCTAGGCGAGAGGGAAAACCGGTTGTACTTGATGGGCGGGGAACCCGCCCGTCCGAACCGCTTGTTGCCGACTTCCGTTCCGATGGCACAGCCGAGCGGGTTGAGCGTGGGAACTTCTGTCCCTCGTTCTGAATCGATGGAGATGCTTGCTTCTCTTTCCGTTTTCCAAGCTACGGAAGGGGCCTCAAACCGACAAAATATACACGATACCGAAGCCCGTAGGCTGATTATGACAGAAGGGCGAGGGACCGCAAAGTGCGGGACAAACCCCCACGAGCAGCAGACGATCATGAAACGTGGCAAAATCCACCGCGAAGCCTGAAATCTCCACGACCAAGGGTGCTAGCGGGTGCTGGGGAGACAAAAATAAAAAACCCGGACCCCCCCCCAGCCTGGAACTTTGCTTGGCCCTTGACCCCCGCCTACGGTGAGGTCCTTTTTGGGGGTTTTTTTTGGTGGCCTTACCAGCCTCACGACAATGGGGGGGGTCCGGGGGGCTTCGCCCCCCGGCGAACGGTACGGTACATGAGTTTGCTCGAAATGAGCGGTCCGGGGGCCACACCACTCGGCGACCCGTTCCAGCAGGTACTTTACGGTCGAATTGGGCAGGTAACGCTCGTGTAACGCTAGTTTACAGCCATACTTGGTATGTCACGCTCATGTAACGCTACGTTACAGTCGAATTTGACATGTCACGCTCGTGTCACGCTACTTTGGAGTCGAATTCGACATGTAACGCTCGTGTCACGCTACTTTACGGTCGAATTGGGCAGGTAACGCTCGGGTAACGCTAATTTACAGTCATATTTGGTATGTCACGCTCATGTAACGCTACGTTACAGTCAAATTTGACATGTCACGCTCGTGTCACGCTACTTTACGGTCGAATTGGGCAGGTAACGCTCGGGTAACGCTAATTTACAGTCATATTTGGTATGTCACGCTCGTGTAACGCTACGTTACAGTCAAATTTGACATGTCACGCTCGTGTCACGCTACTTTGGAGTCGAATTCGACATGTAACGCCTTGGGTCGAAATAAGCGGACGCCGAACGCCACCCCCAATTATAGGTGTTCCTCCGGTGGCCCGCGCAGCGGCGATTTCTTTTTTTTTTTTGCGAGCGGGGTTTGGGGCCAGAACCTTATGCAGCCCGTTTTTCCCTTCAGAATAGACACCAACCCCGTTTTCTCTCGCGAGTTTTAATATAGGGGGGGGTCCGGGGGGCACCGCCCCCCGGGAGACGGTACGGTACATTGAGCCTCAGCTGCCCCTCTCCCCCCTGTACAATTTCCCGAGGTGGGACAATTTTCCAATGCTGGGTTTCGAGGTCGGAAAACCTATTTGGACAATTTCCCGAGGTGGGACAATTTTCTAATGCAGGGTTTCGAGGTCGGAAAACCTATTTGGACAATTTCCCGAGGTGGGACAATTTTCTAATGCTGGGTTTCGAGGTCGGAAAACCTATTTGGACAATTTCCCGAGGTGGGACAATTTTCCAATGCTGGGTTTCGAGGTCGGAAAACCTATTTGGACAATTTCCCGAGGTGGGACAATTTTCCAATGCTGGGTTTCGAGGTCGGAAAACCTATTTGGACAATTTCCCGAGGTGGGACAATTTTCCAATGCTGGGTTTCGAGGTCGGAAAACCTATTTGGACAATTTCCCGAGGTGGGACAATTTTCTAATGCTGGGTTTCGAGGTCGGAAAACCTATTTGGACAATTTCCCGAGGTGGGACAATTTTCCAATGCTGGGTTTCGAGGTCGGAAAACCTATTTGGACAATTTCCCGAGGTGGGACAATTTTCCAATGCTGGGTTTCGAGGTCGGAAAACCTATTTGGACAATTTCCCGAGGTGGGACAATTTTCTAATGCTGGGTTTCGAGGTCGGAAAACCTATTTGGACAATTTCCCGAGGTGGGACAATTTTCTAATGCTGGGTTTCGAGGTCGGAAAACCTATTTGGACAATTTCCCGAGGTGGGACAATTTTCCAATGCTGGGTTTCGAGGTCGGAAAACCTATTTGGACAATTTCCCGAGGTGGGACAATTTTCCAATGCTGGGTTTCGAGGTCGGAAAACCTATTTGGACAATTTCCCGAGGTGGGACAATTTTCTAATGCTGGGTTTCGAGGTCGGAAAACCTATTTGGACAATTTCCCGAGGTGGGACAATTTTCTAATGCTGGGTTTCGAGGTCGGAAAACCTATTTGGACAATTTCCCGAGGTGGGACAATTTTCCAATGCTGGGTTTCGAGGTCGGAAAACCTATTTGGACAATTTCCCGAGGTGGGACAATTTTCCAATGCTGGGTTTCGAGGTCGGAAAACCTATTTGGACAATTTCCCGAGGTGGGACAATTTTCTAATGCTGGGTTTCGAGGTCGGAAAACCTATTTGGACAATTTCCCGAGGTGGGACAATTTTCCAATGCTGGGTTTCGAGGTCGGAAAACCTATTTGGACAATTTCCCGAGGTGGGACAATTTTCCAATGCTGGGTTTCGAGGTCGGAAAACCTATTTGGACAATTTCCCGAGGTGGCACAAGCGTGTTCTGGCCGAGATCACGCGTGTGCACCTCTCAAAGTGACAGAACTTTGACGTCTCCGTCCAAATTGTGGCAGCACACGTGTGTTCTTGCCGAGAACACGCTTGTGCCGCCGGGTGCGAGCTGGTCGCACAAGCGTATTCTGGCCGGTCGCAATTTTGTTGGATGCAATTTGGTGCTGTAGACGCGGGTTCAATCCCGGCAGCTGGACGTTTTTCCATTTTAGTCAGGTGGAGGCACAAGCGTGTTCTGGCCGAGATCACGCGTGTGCACCTCTCAAAGTGACAGAACTTTGACGTCTCCGTCCAAATTGTGGCAGCACACGTGTGTTCTTGCCGAGAACACGCTTGTGCCGCCGGGTGCGAGCTGGTCGCACAAGCGTATTCTGGCCGGTCGCAATTTTGTTGGATGCAATTTGGTGCTGTAGACGCGGGTTCAATCCCGGCAGCTGGACGTTTTTCCATTTTAGTCAGGTGGAGGCACAAGCGTGTTCTGGCCGAGATCACGCGTGTGCACCTCTCAAAGTGACAGAACTTTGACGTCTCCGTCCAAATTGTGGCAGCACACGTGTGTTCTTGCCGAGAACACGCTTGTGCCGCCGGGTGCGAGCTGGTCGCACAAGCGTATTCTGGCCGGTCGCAATTTTGTTGTTATGCAATTTGGTGCTGTAGACGCGGGTTCAATCCCGGCAGCTGGACGTTTTTCCATTTTAGTCAGGTGGAGGCACAAGCGTGTTCTGGCCGAGATCACGCGTGTGCACCTCTCAAAGTGACAGAACTTTGACGTCTCCGTCCAAATTGTGGCAGCACACGTGTGTTCTTGCCGAGAACACGCTTGTGCCGCCGGGTGCGAGCTGGTCGCACAAGCGTATTCTGGCCGGTCGCAATTTTGTTGGATGCAATTTGCCCGGCAGCTGGACGTTTTTCCATTTTAGTCAGGTGGAGGCACAAGCGTGTTCTGGCCGAGATCACGCGTGTGCACCTCTCAAAGTGACAGAACTTTGACGTCTCCGTCCAAATTGTGGCAGCACACGTGTGTTCTTGCCGAGAACACGCTTGTGCCGCCGGGTGCGAGCTGGTCGCACAAGCGTATTCTGGCCGGTCGCAATTTTGTTGTTATGCAATTTGGTGCTGTAGACGCGGGTTCAATCCCGGCAGCTGGACGTTTTTCCATTTTAGTCAGGTGGAGGCACAAGCGTGTTCTGGCCGAGATCACGCGTGTGCACCTCTCAAAGTGACAGAACTTTGACGTCTCCGTCCAAATTGTGGCAGCACACGTGTGTTCTTGCCGAGAACACGCTTGTGCCGCCGGGTGCGAGCTGGTCGCACAAGCGTATTCTGGCCGGTCGCAATTTTGTTGGATGCAATTTGCCCGGCAGCTGGACGTTTTTCCATTTTAGTCAGGTGGAGGCACAAGCGTGTTCTGGCCGAGATCACGCGTGTGCACCTCTCAAAGTGACAGAACTTTGACGTCTCCGTCCAAATTGTGGCAGCACACGTGTGTTCTTGCCGAGAACACGCTTGTGCCGCCGGGTGCGAGCTGGTCGCACAAGCGTATTCTGGCCGGTCGCAATTTTGTTGTTATGCAATTTGGTGCTGTAGACGCGGGTTCAATCCCGGCAGCTGGACGTTTTTCCATTTTAGTCAGGTGGAGGCACAAGCGTGTTCTGGCCGTCTGGATGTCATATCCACATCGAAGGCAAAGTCGACCTCAGACTCTTCAGCTTCAAGTCCGGACCTTGCTGCTGCAGCTGCCACTGTGGTGTATTCGGTCGCGTACGAGCAGCTTGCCAACGATGCCGAAGCCCGCACATGGACTCCGCCTAACATCGAGGTGCCTGAAGCAGTTCGCCCTTCGATGGGTGTCAGTGCGCAGCGTTCTGCTACAGCTACCGCGTTGAAGAAGTCGCCGAGCCACAACCCTGAAAGTCGGGCTACCACAGACAGGCCTTCTGCCGTTTACCCCGGCGTTGATGAATCAGGGTCCTACGATCCTGAAGCCACTGCCGGGAGGGGCATTGCAAACACAAAGAACACGTGTTGCATCAATGCCATTCTCCAACTGCTGATCAGGGACACTGGCTATTTGAACCAGCTAACCAATCAGACCCAGCCTCCGACCCCCTTGGCAGCCGTAATTAGGAAGACAGTTGAGGCATACCGGTCAAACAAGACTGACACCGAAGTTCAGACACGAGCTCTTGACTTGCGGCAAGTCATGTTCCCGGCAGGCACGGAGTACGCGATGCATGATGCGCACGAGATCCTGACCAGGATTCGCCAGCAGACCGACGGTCGCTTCGCAAACACGCTTTTGAGCACGAAGTCTTGCTCAAGCTGTACACATGCAAGCGTGACTCCTGAACCGGTCACGGAGCTTCAAATCGCGCTCGAACGATCTTCCGGTTTCGCGAGAACCTTTGAATGGCACCTCAAAGGTTGCATTTCAACTCTACCGACGTTGTTGGAAGAGTATACGTGTCCTGCGTGCAAGCAAAACTCCACAACAAATGTAACAGACAAAGTTACATTGGAAGATACCGTTTTCGTCATGCTGAAGCGGTACGCCTTGACTGCGAAAGGGACAGCGAAGAGGTGCACACCCGTGACCCTCACTCAGACCGTGACCGTGGCCCCAGAAGACGAGTTTGAGGTTGTTGGGTTTGTGACGCATCTTGGAAGGGACTTGCTCAGTGGCCACAACGTTGCTTTCCTGAAGGAAAACGGAAAGTGGGTAATGCGCAATGACGCAGAGTCAAGGTGTGTCGAATGGAAGACTTGCGTCCGAAGCTTCCGCGAAGACGGCTACGTTGTGATGCTTCGCCGGGTGCACCAGAACGTTACGTTCGCAGTCGTTGACTCGTTGCCAGAGTGGGGAAATAACTTCTCTTCGCAGCTGGCTCGGTGCATGGCTTCGGCATGGGACACTGCGACATGCTTTCAGAGCGTGCAACAGGGCAATACGTGCGCTTTATATGCAAGTGTTGTGGCAACGAAACGGTGCCAACTTGCTGACATCGCACATGCAGCATTAAACGCATGTGCTGCTGATTACGGCTTGACCCTCGATACCATCTCGGGTGCCGGCATTCCTTGCCGTGATGTGCGGAACTTTGCGGCGACAAGAGGTCTTGGTTACCTGCCGTTTGCGAAGTTGTGGGCCATACTCAAAGGTGAGGAGACGTGGCGAACAAATCACAACATCGTGTTTGTTCCGTCTATGGCAGAGATGAAGTCTCGCACCGGGCACTTCATCTACGTGAGAATGCCGTCTCTGCAAGGCAGCTCCCGCATGCAGCCGACCCTCGTCCAGGGTCTCGAGCGTAATTTCACTCAGTTGACTCGCTCGAGTATCGACGCCGACACTGGAAAAGAGACGGTGGAGATTTTGGCCGTTCCAGTACTGCCACGCTTCCTCAACGCTTCAGACAGACGCCAAAGTGTGCTATCTAGCACAACCGTCGCATCGAAAAATGTGATCAGTCCAGACCCCGACAATACCTTGTTGACCTCGACTTCGGTACCGATACCCAAACCTGTTCGGGTCACCATTGGATGCCGGAGAAGCGCAGCTGCCGATCAGCTGGTAAAGCGCTTGGAGACCGTCGTAGATGTGGAGGTCTTGGACGTACGTCCGAGCGTCAGCGAGTCCATGTTGGTCAGTGCGGTGGCAGCTCATCATTGCCATTCGCATGCGTTAACGAGGACTCAGATCCGAGACGTAGCAGAGTTTTTCAGCTACGCTTCGGAGAACCAGTCAAGTGCCAACATTGTGCAGAAATTCGCGGCTGCCAATAAGTTGGGATACCTGGACTTCGCACAGCTGTTACACCTGCTTTTCACAGGTCCCCCATCCGACACTGCCACATTTGCGGCGAGGAACATCGTGCGCATTTCCGCAGAAGCAGGCCATGTGGCATGTGATCAGTACATGTACGTGTGCTTGCCGTCCGAGTTACAGCTACCTCTTACCGTCGTCGCGATGGAGGAGGATATTATCGCCAGTCCAGAAGACTCGCTTCATCCTTTTCCTGAGGCAAAGTCCAACACGTCCGAAGAAAAGGTGTTCGGATGTCTGGAATGCAACGGCCACTTCCGTTTGAGAGGCTTTTCTGCGAAGCGAAAGTGCCCGGATGACAGTCTGTGGATATGTAACGTCTGTGGCAAGAACTGCAGAGACGGCTGGCGCTGCTCAGAATGCACGTGTTGTGCGTGTCCTGACTGTTTCGGGGTGATCCGGGCCCGCCTGGGTGTAAAGGCAGAGGATGAACCCACAGTCCTGTGTCCAGGTGACCGCCCCCCATACCCTGACACAAGTCCTCCGCGGAAAAGTCAGAAGACAGCGTTGAAATCCGATCCAACCCGCTCCAACGACCAACGTGAATTTGGCCCTTCATTGAAGGGTTGGGAATTTCACGTGTACGACTCGCGCCCCGGCGCATTGCAAAAAGCGGTGGCTGATGGCTTACGTGAACGCGGCGCCGTTGCAGGCAATAACGGGTTCTCCGCTGTCGACCCTCGGCTGCATGCCAGCACGTACGTTGTGGGTTACGTTGTGAACGCACTGCAGGAAGGAAGACCTATTGCGAACCCAAACACGTCCATGCTGGCGGAGTGGTGGTCACGTGCCGGTCAGTTCATCGTTGACGAACGGGACAGACAGTCATACGCCGACGCCATAGCAACGGAGTGTCTCACCCCCCTCTCTTACATTCCCTTGTTGAAGTCGTTCACCGAATTCCGGGAGAAGCTGAACCTTCACAGTTTTAGTGCCGTGGACATCGATGGTGCCCTTTCGGTCGCATCTCTCCTCGAGAAAGTCGACAAGCTGCAAGACCGGTCCAAAGCTTTCTGCGTGTTCAAGGGCGATCACTGTTTCGTTGTTCGACTTTGCAAACTGTCCCAGCTTCGTTGCCAAGAGGAGCTCACGATATCAGAGGGTAGATTCGTCAACCCAACGGCTTCGCAGAGTCCTCTGTATGAGTTGACAGGAGAAGACTGCTTCGATGTGGAAGGGAAGACAACGTTTTGCAAAGTGTGCAGAACAGCTATCCTCCTGAAGGCCGTCCCCTATCCGACTAGTGCTAAGGCGGCTGCATACGCATTCGGGGTAGAGCAGAACTGGTCGGCTCCGCCCGCCAAGAAGTCGCGGACGAAGCACTTGAAGAAGTGTGGCCACGTCGCTGCGCTCACGGTGTTGAAAGCTCGAAGCGTCCGCACTGCGGTAGCGGGCGTACCCTCCCGGCCCGAGCGGCATTCAAACACCGAAGACCGCATCTTGCCATTGCGTACAGACGAAAGGCTTGAGACACCACTCTACAATCTCAATGCCCGTGCCTATGTCGGTGTCATGGGTGGTCTCAGCCACCGCCAGATCGCTCACCAATTGTGGGGCGAGCAGCTGCAAGGAACCGCCGTCACAAAGAGGCACGGGCTCCGACGAGACATCCGGGAGCTCATCGGCGTGTGGGCGAAACTGCTCTTGTTTCGGCTACGACAGGATCTACTGTCACGTGGACCGAAGTGCGTACCGCCTTTGTTCGTTGTGGTCGACGGTTCCTCGTTGCCGCATTGTGGTGATGAAGTCTTGGCCGTCCGGTTGCGGTGGGTAGACTTGTCGTCGCCACTACTGGTGAAGGAAGTTTTCGTCGGCCTAGTATCGGCCGTCGCGCTCCCAGCACGAAAACCGAGGCTTAAGGG
This sequence comes from Diplonema papillatum, assembly GCA_030068145.1. Lineage (NCBI taxonomy): Eukaryota > Euglenozoa > Diplonemea > Diplonemida > Diplonemidae > Diplonema > Diplonema papillatum. The sequence continues at coordinate 21,650 of JAPJBO010000226.1, read as the reverse complement.
CACGAGGATCCCAAAGCAGAAGAACGCAGCTGCTCCACCGACGGCGAAGACACCGAAGGCGGCGGTACAAACCCCGTCTGCCGTCGCAGCTGCTTTAGGCGTCAAACCCATCACCGCGTTCTTCGCTGCCAGAGGACCCTTGCCACCTCCATCTGCGTCGGAGCCCTCGTCCGCGAACAAGCCTGCGGTCACTGTCAAGCCGACAATTGCAAAGGGGCAAGCAACGACAACCTCGAAAGCGCGCTGTTCGAAGTCGAGCGAGAAGGTTGCTGCCAAGCCGGCACCAACCCCGAAAGTGCAAAGCTCGAACAGAAAAGCTGCTGCCAAGCCAGCTCCGAAGGGCTCAACTGCTAAGGGGCAGACATCCGCCCCGACAGCCACGAAGAAGACGAACAAAAAGAAGAAGTTTGGTGCAACTGGAGAGGCAGCCTTTGCCGCCATAGACGAAGTGCTGAAGCAGATGAGCCTGCATCCTCGTCACGTATATGGGTGGAGCTCGGACGACGGATCGACGATGACAGGTTGCGACAACGGTGCCGCGGCGTTGATGGGGAAGGCGGCTGGGCGGTCTCTGGCGATGAGCATGGACGCTGCACACAGAATGCAGGTCAAGATGAAAATCTTGCTAGACTGCCCAGCGTTTAAAGACATGACGTCTGTGCTCCGCCAGATTAACAGCATCTTTCGGGGAAGCAATCTTCTTCGCCGGGCTCTCGAGGACGCGATGGGCCATAAGATGCCAAAGCCGGACGCGAGCTGGCGCATTCGTTGGATGAAGAAGTGGGAGAGGTCTTTCGCCAACGCTTGCACCCCTGGCATGCGGGAGGGATGGCTGGCTGTATTGAGTGACAGGGAACTCTTCAGCCGGGCGAAGACGAAGAAATCAAAAAAAAAAAGCCAAGCTGCAGACATGGAGGTAAAGCTTCTGAAAAGAGGAAAGCTCTGTGACCGCTTGCAGAAAGCCTCCTTCGCTTCGGATCTGAAGTATTTGCACGAATTGTTTCGTACAATTGCCTCCCCGCAGCTTGTTGCCCAGCTTGAAGCAGGACTGGCTTGCGAGATAGAAGGAGCCGTTCGCAATACTCAAATGCGACTGTGCAAAATGGCCATCGACAACACCGTTCCGAAAAGGTTTCGGGCTATTCACCAGGACATAACCAAACTTATGGTCCCGGAAGTAGTTCTTTCGGAACACGTGGTGCTTGCGAACCTGGTCGTAAGCTGTGTTCTCTGCAAAGAGGCGGAACTACGGCAACCAGGCTTCAGGAATGACGCGTGGGAGAGTCTGTGCTCCTTTGCTGACGTACCGCCAAAGAGTCTGTTGCAGGAGTGGCAGACTCTAAAGGCTGCAGCCATAGCCTTCAAGAAGAGTTCGGGCGCACCGAACCCATTGCAGTTCTGGTCGGAGCGACTGGCCTCGTACGCGGACATGACAGAAAATGTCCCGCGCGTGGTGCAAGTTGCCATCTGCTGCACGTGCGCTAGTAGCGCCGGCGTAGAGCGTGACTTCGGTCAGATGCGGGCGCGACTGCCCTCAGTACGCAACCGGACGAAAGTGCCAAGCGTCAGTGCAGAGCTGATGTTGGTGAAAAACGGTCCGAGGGATGATGCTGCTGCAAGGGAGCTCATCGAGACCGGAAGTAGACTTTGGTGGGCGCAGAAACGTCGACGGGCCGCTGGTGACAGCCGGAAGAAGACAGAACCGGCTCCAGATTCCAAGTGGGAAAAACTGGAGGCAGTTAATGTCAGGTTTGCCGCTGACGGAAAGACTCTCTTCGAGAAGGCAGTTTTAGTGTTGACTGCATTTGAAGAAGAAGAAGAAGTTGAAGAAGTTGAAGAAGATGAAGAAGAGACAGAGGAAGATTCTACGTCTTGCGGTTCGTCCTCCTCTTCCCTTTCCTCGTCCTCGTCCTCGTCCTCGTCCCCGTCTTCGTCCCGGTCCGACGAATGAGCAGAGGTGACGCAGAGATTTCTCGTTGCAAGAACGTTAGTGTCGAGCAAACGACATCCCTTGAGTTCAGCTCGGGTTCTGTTATTGCAGAAACAAAAACAAATGATTTTGCTAGCGTATTCTGGAGGAAACTAGCTTCACGATCACATACTAACCGCGGCATACTTTTTGTGCAAGCCCGACGCTGGGAGACAGTCTCGTCTGATGACGCAGAAGCCTTCGTGCTCTCGCCGTTTTTTTCTTAGCTCTTAGCAAGGTGCAATAAGACCATCCTGTACAGGCATGGAACGACCAAACACATCCACTCCCCGATGGTGCAGATGAGCTTAATTTGCAACCAACCGAGCTACAGCAGTGAGCCTTGGCCAGTGGCGAACGAGGGTGGCAGGCTCGTCTACAAAGTGTGTCTGAGCCCTTCATGAGGTAGAGCCGATGAACATGCATGAGCTTCGAGTATTGTCTGCGGGTCATCGCGCCTGTCCCGTGTTCCAGCGAGCATACCTTTCTGCAAAAACCTAGAGACAAGTCAATATCGAAAGCCCTGGTGAAGTTCAGACGTGCTAATGACTCGTCAAGCGAAGGACATTTCGTACCATAAACGGCTAACAGGACAATTCTGCTGGAAATCTCAGCTAGCTTGCCAAGCCAGCATCCCTTCTACCGTGCGCCGGATGGAGCCCTCCCGGACCTTCCCCTGTCACACAGCATCACGCGGCGTAAAAAGACCAATATCGACCGTCACACAGCATCACACGACGTAACCAGGCCAAATTCGACCGTCACAAACCGCCAAATTCGAGTGTAAGCCTGTAAGGCCACCTGTTTGTTGTGTACCGTACCGTGCCCCGGGGGGGCTGCCCCCCGGACCCCCCATGCAAGCAGTTTGATTTACCGTACCGTTCGGCGGGGGGTGAAGCTCGGACCCGGAGTCGTGCGGGTAGGGCCATGTACTTGCATTTTTACTGAAACCTACCTACCGGTAAAACCTGGCGGCGAAGGTGGTCTGTAGGGAAAAAGTCAGCGAAAAAAAAATTTTTTTGAGTGCCGGAATGACCTAAAAACCGCGCTTCGTAAATTTTTTTTCGCCCCAATTTCCCAGGAGGTTTTGACCATTTCACCTTAGAGAATCTGGTGTCCACCCAAAAAAAACCTAAAACCCCTGCTTGGCCCTTGGCCCCGAGGCCCAGATCTTATGTTCCACCCTGCCCCCCCCCCGGTACAAACCCGGCACAAACCCGGCACAAACCCGGAAAAACTCCAGGGTGGATCACACCATGAAAAGTTTTTTTTTTTGCGCGCGCGCGCGTAAATTTCTGTGGGCCGACGGACATGGGCCAAAAAAAAAAATCGCCTACCCTAAGTAGTCAATTCCCACGGCTCCGGTTTTTTTTTTTTGCCCCGTGATTGAAAAGGGCTATTTGCATCTAGATTTCAGGTCTGGAGGCCCGGGTTCGAACCCGGCCGAGGACACTTTTCCAGTCGAAAATGGGTTTTGGAATTTGTTGGTTTTCGGGGTCGTATGCCCGAAATTTGCGTTTTTTTGCAGAGTTTCTCAATGTCTCACGGCTATTGGTCACCCCGGGGAATTTGAGTCAGTCTACCGGAACTTAGCATCGCCCGAACTTAGCTTCTCCCCGAACTTTGCTTCACCAGAACTTAGCCTCCCCAGAACTTAGCTTCACCCGAACTTTGCTTTGCTTCGCCGAACTTAGCTTCACCAGAACTTAGCTTCGCCCGAACTTTGCTTTGCTTCGCCCGAACTTTGCACTTTGCTTTGACTTAGCTTCGCCCGAACTTTCCTTTGCTTCGCCCGAGCTTTGCTTTCACCAGAACTTAGCCTCCCCAGGACTTAGCTTCACCAGAACTTTGCTTTGACTTAGCTTAGCTTCGCCCGAACTAAACTGCTGCCTCTAGTCTCGCTGGGCGCCGGTCTTTACCGGCGCAAATGTACTTTGCTCGCTTTCAGCTCCGATGAAGAGATCCGTGAAAAATAGGTCCGGGGGTCATAGTGTAAGCGCGTGGTTCGTGGGACCTTGAGATGCAGAGCACCGGGCGCGGAAAACCTGGTAGTGGGTTTTCATTGGGAAGGGCGGGAATCGACTCCCTGGGTGGTGAAATTTCTTCGCTGGTCCGAGACACAGCACTTTTTCGACAAAATTTTGCTCTCCTTCAGCTCCGATGAGGAGATCCGTGAATGATAGCCCCGGGGACCGGTACAGTGTGGGCCGCACCGACCTCCGCACCGGTGCGGGCGCACCGGTGCGCACCGGTGCGCTGTTCGGTGCGCCGGTGCGCTACACAATTCCTTTGTTGAGGAGATTTTGTCGCTGGTCCAAGTAGCAGACCTTTTTCGTCGATTTTATGCTCACGTTCAGCTCAGATGAAGAGATTTGTGAAAAATGGACCCAGGGAACAAATGGTTCGTGGGTCTTTCTTGTGTTCAGGGCAGCCGGGCACGGAGACTACACCGCGGTTTGACAAAAGTTTGCACCATAGATTCACGCCAAAACGGTCAAAACTACCAGCGCAATAGTGTTGTTTCGTCGGGGTCAAATGTCAAAAAACGTGCCCTGCGGGAGTTGATAATTTCGCGTGCACAGGCATTTGAACCAGGAAATCTGAAACGGAAACTTCGATTTCCACGATTTCCATTTTCACGCGGATCCACGTCCCGGTCCCTGGCTCGACGAACCACGTACCAACTCTATGGCCTCCAGGTCCATTTTCCACAGATCTCTTCATCGGAGCTGATCTCGAGCAAAACATCGTCGAAAAAGATCTGCAACGTGGACCTGCGACTCTGAGCGAAAAACAGTCCAAAAAACGACAACCCAGGGCATCGAACCAGCGCACCGGTGCCTAAGGGAGAGAGAGCGCCAGACACAATCCATCTTACTCTACACGCACTCGTTCAACTTGTATGCAAGAGTCAGTGTGGACGGCGGACCGGTGCGGTGCAGCGCACCGGTGCGCTGGTTCGATGCACTGGGTTGTCGTTTTTGGGACTGTTTCTCGCTCGGTCCGGAGTCTCTGAGCACTCGCACGCTTCTCGGACAGCCGAGAAGTCGGCACACTCCCTACAGTCTTCCGTATTCTCGCCACAATAGCCACATTGTATTGAAATGCTTCGGCTATCTGACCACATTGTGGGAAACTTGTGGGTGCACGGTACTACGCAGAATGGCGACCGTGCCACACTAGATTCGTAGAATTTCGTGGGTCATTGTCGCGGAATCTTTACGAAATTTTGTGGAAAACTGATTTTTTTTGCAAAACTTGCACCGGGATGTGATACTTGAGCCAATTCACCCACCCCCTGATCGAGCGTAATCGAGTGTAATATTTTGGATTAGAATGCAAAGAATCTGTGGCGATAATCTGCATCGCCGACTGCGCGGTTATCTCTTCGCACGTGAAGTGTCATGCTTTCGCCTCTTTAGCTCGTCTTGATCGTCGCGCTCAGGCGCGCGTTTGGTGCTTCGCTTCTTCTTCGATTGCTCGTCGAGGTTCATCGGTTGCGCGTCGACTTCTGCTTTTTCTCGGCGCCTGGGCGATGGTCGTGGCGCATCGACGCGTCCTTTGCGTCTTTTCGGTACCGGCTCCGCCGCGGAGTCTGATCGCCGCTTCTTCGCTGGCGTTGGCGCCGTCTTTCCGACCTTCGCTGCTGACGTCGGTGTTGATGTTGCGGGCTCTCGCTTGCCTTCTGCTGCTTCCTGCAGAATGAACACCACGTTCTCACGCTTCGCCTGTCTCGGCGCTGGCGCGGCGCCCTCCAGCTCCGCCTTCCTCTTCTTCGATGCTGCTTCTTCTCCTCTCGCCACGGTCGCCCGGTGGTGCCCCTTCCGACAGCACAGTTTGGGCCTTACTGACGTTTGAGGGTTGTCCCACTTTTTTGGATCACCAATACTGACGTTTGAGGGTTGTCCCACTTTTTTCGATGACCAATACTGACGTTTGAGGGTTGTCCCACTTTTTTGGATCGCCAATACTGACGTTTGAGGGTTGTCCCACTTTTTTGGGTCACCAATACTGACGTTTGAGGGTTGTCCCACTTTTTTGGATCACCAATACTGAGGGTTGTCCCACTTTTTTGGGTCACCAATACTGACGTTTGAGGGTTGTCCCACTTTTTTGGATCACCAATACTGACGTTTGAGGGTTGTCCCACTTTTTTGGATCACTAAAACTGACGTTTGAGGGTTGTCCCACTTTTTTGGATCACCAATACTGACGTTTGAGGGTTGTCCCACTTTTTTGGATCACCAATACGTTTGAGGGTTGTCCCACTTTTTTGGATCACCAATACTGACGTTTGAGGGTTGTCCCACTTTTTTGGATCACCAATACTGACGTTTGAGGGTTGTCCCACTTTTTTGGATCACCAATACTGACGTTTGAGGGTTGTCCCACTTTTTTGGATCACCAATACTGACGTTTGAGGGTTGTCCCACTTTTTTGGATCACCAATACTGACGTTTGAGGGTTGTCCCACTTTTTTGGATCACCAATACTGACGTTTGAGGGTTGTCCCACTTTTTTGGATCACTAAAACTGACGTTTGAGGGTTGTCCCACTTTTTTGAATCACTAAAACTGACGTTTGAGGGTTGTACCACTTTTTTGGATCAACAAAACTAACGTTTGAGCGTTGTCCCACTTTTTTGGATCACCAATACTGACGATTTATCGGGGGAATTATCCCAGCGAAGTGCACTGTGCTCCCAGCTAGTATAACCAGAAACTCCAGGTGAACAAGAAATGTAAGTGCCCCACACACACCCCCGTCTTCTTTTTTTTTAACATGAATACGCGAGCCACCATCCAATCCGTCGTGGATTTGGACTTGGGGCGTGGTGTGCGCGCCCGTGATGTCGCCGGCGACCTGTTATTTGAGTACGTGTCAGTGGGCGTCTCCTCAGAGCTGCAGGAGCAGTTGAGGAAAAGGCTCGGCCCCGTGCGGTCGTGGCTGTTTGCGGCGGAGGAACTCGGGAATTGGCGTGAGTGTGCGGAGTTCGTGCGTCTGGGGGACGAGCTTTTGGAGGAGCTGCGCATCGAGAGTGCGGCGGCCCGAGTCGGCTGCTCTCCGGAGGAGTTCTGCATGGTGATGAAGCTGGAGAGCTCCGACCCGCTGCTGAGGGCGGTTGCGAAGGTCTGGGTTGAGCGCCGGTGGCCGGAGTCGTCTGAGAGCCCGGTGGCCCGCAGGAAGAGGCGCATCAACCCCGCAGTGCGACGCCGCCGCAAGCGGGATCGCGCACTTGGCCCGAAGTCGGTGCCCGCTCCCCCTCAACCAACCAAGCCTGTGGTCCCGGCGACCCGAAGTCCCGGCAACGCCCCGGACGAGCGAAACGGCGGTTCGTTGCAGCCTGACCCGTCGACGACCCGGAATACGGGCGATGCTCCCGGGGTATCCAACTTGCCTGTCGTGCCAGCTCGGCCCCCGCTTTTGCCCCAGGTGCCCCTGCAACGGGTGTCTATCTCCCTTGCTCAACCAAGCAACCCAACGGGAAGTTACGGCATTGCGTGTCGCGGCACGCAGTTGCCTGACTCCCACGGACTCCACTCCCTTCCCGCTCCCACGATCCCCCCCGTGCAGCGACTCAGTTCGGGCTCAGACCCGCGAGGCCACGCGGCACAGGCCCCCGCAGCTACGATTGCTGGCGGGAACGCAGCACACAACGTCGCAGATTCCGACAACACTGAGCTTTGGGGCAGCGCTTGCTCCGGTGTGCAGCGACCTGGTCCGGTCGATGATTCCCACGAAGGGGACTACGCCGCATGCACTTACGATGCGCGGCGACCCGGGCCAGCGGTGGCTCTAGGGGAGGCTGGTTATTTTTCTCTGTTCGAAGGTCTTGACCCTTTTGGTTTTCACGGACCCGCGTTGTGGAATTCCGCAACTTGTGTGGTTGCTCCATTTGTGACGTCAGCTGGTGTCCGGGGGTTCCCCTCATCTGGCGACAGCCTACTCCCGGGAATGTTTGTGCCGCAGGATAGCCCGTGTCTGTGGGTGCCCCCCCGGCCTGGGTGGGCTTGCCCTCCGCTGCCATCGGCACTCGGTGACTACGAAGTGGCGGGCAGCCTGCCCGAAAATGGAATTCCGGCGGAGCCTGTTGGGGGATCAAGTTTTGTGGCGTCACAGCCTTATTCTCCCTCGTGTCACCAGAGCGCTTCTTTTACCAATACTTCGCAAGCAACCAAGCAATCGATTCCCCCGGAGGCCATACCTCCCACGTACCTGGGGGGACGCCATAGTATCACCAGGCGCGCGCACAGCACCCGCCTTCCCGTGTCTCTAACCGAGAGAGAAGCTCCGCTCCATGTGGCAGCAGTGCCCGTCATGGACACGGGACCGCTTCTGGAGAGAATGAAGCCCGACGTGCGGGCCAGATTCGATTCGGTCTGGAAGGCCACGTTTTTTCCTGTGCGTGATCGGCCAGCGAGCCGTTCCTGTGGGGAGCGTCGTAGTCACCTGCAGCAGAGTCATGCTGAGGAAATGGTGAGGCTAGGCATCGCGTCACCTTCCCACACGCCCGGCGACTTCAGCAATCTGCCATTCACGGTGGTAGAAGATAAGGCCGGCCATCTGCGTCAGAGGTTCATTCTTTGGACACAAGAGGCCAACGACTTGCTGAGCCGTCAGGGCTACGTGGCTCAGGTTCCGCTGGGCCACGTCTCTGAATACCTTAACGTCGCCAGTTCCGAGTGTGCCACCACGCGCGATCTGCGCTGTGGTTTTTACCAGGTCGAGGTTCCGCTAGCGGCCCGCCGACATTTTGGGTTCCTCGATGACCAGGGGAATCCCTATGTGCTGAACAGGCTGCCCATGGGGCACTCGTGTGCACCAGAGTTGATGCACACGCTGACCGCCGTCTTGGCGGGGCACCCGGATTTCGTACCACCGGAGTTCGCAGCAAAGGACATAGTCGTCCACGCTTGGGTCGACAATATTCGCCTTTCCGGACCGCGTGATGCGGTACTGCGCCAGACCGATGAACTGGATCGGCTGGCCGCGCGAGTCTGTGCTTCATGGAAACCCGAAGACAGCAACGACGCGGCCTCGGTGTATGACTTCATTGGAGTCACGTTCGACCATGGACAGAGAACCGTTAGGCCCACGGCCCGCTTGATCGATAAGATTCGGGCCGTTTGTTTGAATTTCCCCACAGCCGGTGACCTAGAGTCGCTCTGCGGACGTTTGTTGCACGCGAGTGCAATCTCAGGAACGTTTCCGGGGTCTTTTTGGTTTACGCTGAAGTTTGTCCGGCGGATCACGAACAGCCTGAACAAAGGCACCCGTTTAGTGTCTGAGGTCGTCCCGGTCCCGTCCTCGGTCCGTACGGATCTTCAGGCATGGATCAACGCCGTCGATCGTGAGAGAACGTTTCCCCCCCCCAGGTGCTACGGGAGTATCTGGCAACCGCTGCTTAACAGTGCTCACGTGGGCGGTGTCTTCGGACAGCACCTCGTGATGTTCGCATCACAAAACAAAGAAGACAGTGAAATGGTCGTTACCTGGTCGGGTTTCGCTCGCGACCGTTTCCTGAACAATCCTTCACTAAATCCGCGGTTAAATAACCTGGCCTCAGTGGTGCAAGCACCACGCGCTCTTCAAACCCAAGAAACATTTTCCCCCCAGCCGGGTTCGCCCGTTTGCCGTATACGTCGACGCGTCGCTGCAGGGGTGGGGAGCCGTCCTTGTTGACAGACAAACAGCCGAGATTAGAGTGTTGGGGGGAAACTGGTCCGGGTCCGAGGCTCGCGATCACATCAATGTTCTCGAAGCGTGTGCGCTTCGGAAGGCTGTCGAGTCCCTGCCCTCCTCGGTGTCGGGAGGCGCAGTAGACATCCATGTCGACAACACCACGGTTGTCGGAGTCGCACGTAAGAAGAGCTGCATGCCCAACAAGGCATTAAACGACGCAGTGGTGGCCGCTCTTGCCCGACTGCAGCAGCTAGAGTGCGACTGGTCCATCATGTGGATCAGCACGAAGGACAATCCGGCTGATGTTCCTTCGCGGGTGGCCCTTGCTGCCGATGCCTCTCCTGAGGACAGGCGGCAACTACTACTGGCGGTGAGGGCCTTTTTCACTCGCGGGGGGGCAGGTGGCGTGACTTCGTCCCTGCGGCCGTCATAGCCAATCGGCCGGTTTCACCCCTTCGTTTGTTTGGTAAGTAGCCCGTGTTTCTCTCATTCCCGTTTTGATCCCTGAGCAAGGCGGAAGAGAGCTGCGCGTAGAAGCGGCAGCAAAACGAGCGCCGCAGAAGCGAGAACTGGGGCACGGAAAGGAAACGCAGCTGGAGGATCATTCTGACGATTTATCGGGGGAATTATCCCAGCGAAGTGCACTGTGCTCCCAGCTAGTATAACCAGAAACCTCATCCAGGTGAACAAGAAATGTAAGTGCCCCACACACACCCCCGTCCTCGTTTCTTTTTTCCCGCCCACCATCCCTTTTGCTGCAGGACTCGCCGGGGCCCGTGTTGCGGCAGGAAACCTTGTCAGGGTCTGCGCCTTGCCCTAGGAAGTCACCCCGGATGCTACAGGTAGGGCGTAGAGCTTGGTTCCTGCGCTCCAGGACGATCCAGTTCGAACAGTTCGAACAGCACGGCATTGTCTATTCTCCTGTGCCCATTGTGGGCGGTTCCGCGTCTCCTTTTCTTGTCAGGTAGGTTGCATTGTTTTTCTTCTTCCCGCCCGCCTTCCCCCGGTGACTTCGTCCCTGCGGCCGTCATAGCCAATCGGCCGGTTTCACCCCTTCGTTTGTTTGGTAAGTAGCCCGTGTTTCTCTCATTCCCGTTTTGATCCCTGAGCAAGGCGGAAGAGAGCTGCGCGTAGAAGCGGCAGCAAAACGAGCGCCGCAGAAGCGAGAACTGGGGCACGGAAAGGAAACGCAGCTGGAGGATCATTCTCACGTTTGAGGGTTGTCCCACTTTTTTGGATCACTAAAACTGACGTTTGAGGGTTGTCCCACTTTTTTGGATCACTAAAACGGATGTTTGAGGGGAGTTTCTGCTCTTCGTATTGTCTGACGAGAACTGCCTAGAAGAGCTTCTGCTCGTATCGTCTGACGAGAACTGCCTAGGAGAAAGGGAGAAGTAAGAACACGTCTTTGTAACTGATAGCACTAGCGCAAGGGAATGTTGAGTGACTGCCTTAACCCGGGGAAACGAGCTTGTGTGTACACGCGACTGTGTGAGAATGGTAGCATTTGTTGCGACTGTGTGAGAATGGTAGCATTTTGTTGCGACTGTGTGAGAATGGTAGCATTTGTTGCGACTGTGTGAGAATGGTAAGAAATTGTTTGGACTGTGTGAGAATGGTAGCATTTGTTGCGACTGTGTGAGAATGGTAGCATTTGTTGCGACTGTGTGAGAATGGTAGCATTTGTTGCGACTGTGTGAGAATGGTAGCATTTGTTGCAACCGTGTGAGAATGGTAAGAATTGTTGAAAAAGTGTGAGAATGGTGTTTACCCCGTACGGCTGACACTTTCGCACTGCCGTTGAGTGTGAGCCAGCCAGTGAGGCGGTTTCAGGGCCGGTTTCGTTTCGGCTTTTTTTGGAAAAGTCATGTTAGACCTCCAAAGCGGAGAAGAAATCTTAAAACGAGGTTTTGGAACCCGGGGCTTCCTAAGGTTTTGACATGATGATGTCGCTGATGCCGTTGCTCGTGCCAAATTCTTGGAGCTGGCTGTGTGCGGGGGATCATGAAGCACAAACATGGCAATGGGCCGGCAATCGCAGTGTGGGGGTGGCTCCGGAGCTGCTGTGCCAGGTCCGGAGTTGACTTCGGAGCCAGCCGGAGACACTGCCAATCGTGACCGTGGCCCGGCATGGGGGCCGGATGGGACATCTTGTTAGCCCCAGATTTATCAGTGGTTCCCGTCTGCCGCCAGCGCTCTCTCTCCAAAAGAGAAGCAGTAAGTTCGTCGGACTGCGGTCGCCATGCTGTTGGAAACTCTGATACTGAGCAACAGCCCCAGAAAAAGTGAACCTTCGGCCCAAGTTAGGGTACTCTCTTCCAAGAGTCTTGGCAGGAGTCTTGCCAGGTGTTGGTGGAAACACCCACGGCATGCACCAGTTGGGTATTTCCGACCCGGTGCACGAGAAATCAGGGCTCGGAGTCCTAACTGCGGGCTCCAACCTTTCGCTTGTTGTGTGAAGGTTTTCCCTTCAGTTTTTGCTCGGAGTTGCATTGTACTCACACTGTCACCGTCAGTGTGAGGTTTAGCTACAAAAAGCTATAGCTAGCTACAGCGTAGCTTTTTGTAGCCTTTTGTAGCCTTTTGTAGCTCTTTTTTTTGGGGGGGGTTCCCAGCCCATTCAGGATACTTTTCGCCCCAATTTCTTCAGTTTCGAAGTTTTCTGGGCATATTTTGGCGTGTTTCCTGGCACCTGCTTTGCCCTGTGCACTGAGGCCTCACTGCCGGGCCCGCTGCAGCTTACCGAGCCTCAGTGAGGGTCGGTGAGGCTGCAACCACGCAGGCGGCGAGGGTGATGCAGCAGGGAAGCCTGGGGCGCCAGAGTCACGACGGTTCCATGAAGCGAAGCCAATCAGGACCCCAACAGCAGAGCGAAGAGCACTCGAGACGGAGCCCCGGGCTGGAGCTCTCATTGCACTCCAGAGCCCCGGGCTGAGTCAGGTATTTGGCCGGTACCACCACTTACCAACACTTGGGCAGATGCTGCAGTGTGGACTGCCGAAGCCACCGTTTAGACCAGTCACTCCCCATCCCCAAAGCCCCTCGGGGCCTCCTGGGGATTCGCCACAAGAAGAACGCACTCACCTGCCCTTTGGAAGATAGTGGAGACCATTATCAAAGACCGCCCCACGTTCCTCCATCGATGGACTCCTCAGTCCGGAGGCTTCCGGGTAGGGAGAGGCACAGAGAAGCAGCTCTACACCGCAATCAACCGGAAAAAAGGCCGATTCACATGCTGCTCGTCTTCGACCTGGCGCGCGCTTTCGACGGGCAGCACGCTCCCGACAGGCGGGACTCCCGGGAAGAGCACGCCGCTCAGCACGAATCAAAAACGCAGTCCGGCCACTAAAGCAGTAAAGTAGTGAGCGATCTACGACAAAACGTGGTCACGGAATCGTGTGAGCGGCCTGCAGATGCAGGTACTGGGTGGTCGTTCGGTAAGGTCACACTCGTCTGCCGAAACCCTTGTAGGCTTCAAATTGAAGTCAATGGCCGGCAGCTCGAAGAAAGTCTCCGTTCCCAGCTGAGTCATCACCTGTTCAAGACTGCTGGATCTGGCGAAACGCCGACTGAACCCGGAGGCCTTGCCGATCCTTACCGCACCCCAGACTCTGCAGACGTCGCCGCCACCGCGCTACGAACGCGTGGCTGTCACTCCGCTGTGCTTGTTCCGCGGCACTGCTGCCGGCAGCCACACTCGGTTTTCACAAACCGAGGAGTTCATCCAAATTATGATCAAGGAAACAATACGAGACGTGTCACGAAACTTTAGCCTGCAACGCAGCACACGTTGAGCCGTGCGGGGTGCTGCGGGTGACTGTACTAGTAGTACAGAACAGTGTGGGGGCTGGCACCGGTGCTGGTCGGTGCCCGGGAACAGTAGGGTCGGGTCGTAGGGTGCACGCATGCCCGACCCTACTGTAGACTTCTTGGGAAATCGTGATGACTCCGTTTCGTCGTTCGACTGTTTTCTTCTGCCTAACGGCCTTCGACAAAGCTTCGTGGTGGTTGGTGATTTGCAACTTGACTGCTACAGTTGGCAGCCCGGGGCCGGGTCTGGACGTACCGATTCGTAGCCGGATGATGCATCTCTGCTGGGAGTGCCGCCCACTGTGAGTGCGGCTCAGCATTGAGTTCTTTTAAGTACATGAACCACATGGATTAGCATGCACTGTGTCGCCGCTTAAGGTTACTTTATGACGTCGTCACCTGTCATTGCGTCGTCAAGGTCGAGTACTTGTGGCGCCAGGGGCGCTGGGCTTTCTTGCGGTTCTGGAGATTGCGTGGGGGGGCACAGGTGCGGACAGGCTTGCACGTTTTTCACTCTCGAGGGCACCGGAGTGCTTGGGGACGTCGGACGTTTCTGGTAGCTGCTTGCTTTAAGGGCCTTCTTCTTTTTTCGTTGCACCCCTGACTCGGGTGTGGTCGCCTTCGCCTTCTTCCGCTTGCGGCCGGCGATCGGGCTCTCCTTCGGGGTGCCGAGCACCCTCTTCTTCAACGCTGGTCGTTCGCCGGTCCCTGGCGTTGGTGGCGGCCTCTTGGCCGCCCGTCCGGTCGTCGCCGTCTTCTGCTTCACCACGGCGGGCGGTGCCTGCGCCGCGCGCTTTCCCGCCGGTGTTTCTCGTTGTACGCCCACCTGGGTGGGTGAGAGGGGTCTCTTCTTCTTTTTGCTGTGTCCGGGGGTTGCCGGGGCGTTCGGTTCGTTGGGTTGGTGGTGGCCGCGGCGGCAGCACGCTGCCGGTCTCCTCTGCGCCAACGTAGGGAGCCCCCTGCATTCCTGGCAGGTTCCTCTGCCATGCGTGCGGCAGGCATGATGCCCGCTGCGGCAGCACGCCGCCGCCGTCTTGCACTCGCCGCATTTCGTCGTGCTGTGCTCCACGCACACCGCGATCGGCTGCCCATCGTCAGCGTGGTGATGGTGCCGACAGCACATCTCTACCGTGGGCACGTCCCTTCGGACGAGTGCTCGACACGCCTCACACTTCCCCTTGTGGTGGGTCGCGCAGGTGACGAGCGCCTTCTCTACTCCGACACCCGGCATATGCACGGGGTCGGGGTGCAGCTGTGGTGGGGCAGGCAGGGCCCACCTCGCCGCTCTCTCGGCCGTCCAGTCCGGGTACGTCGGGAACTGCGTCCCTACATCGCTTCCCTTCACCTGCTCTTCGAGGATCGTCCCCGTGTGTGCCTCGCGAAAGCGGGGCCTGGGCCGCACCCCCGATATCCCCGTGATGCCCATGAACGACAGCGACGTCGTCGGGCATACTCTCTCGCCTCGCTCGCAACTCCCCAGCCCTTGCTGTGTCGCCAGCTTGTCCAACGCGCTGATCATGCAGCGCAGGACGTTTCCTCGCTCCCTCACCCCCTTCGGTGCATTCTCGTGCAGCGGTATGCTGAGGCCTGAAAAGAGTTCAAAGTCGATGGCAAGCTCTAGCATTGACGCCTGCCCGTTCTCGGTCCACTCCATGTCTGACAGCCACGCTACCAACGCATAAAACGTCGGTAGCCCCCAGGCCTTGTTCCGCTCCCACGCCCATGCCGGGGCAATCCGCGCAAAGGGGTGGTCGAGCTTCTCGGCAGGCATCGCATCCGCTCTCGACCAGGGGGTCGTGGGGTTCCTGGCTACCCAGCCTCGTGCTTCGAGCCCTGCCCGCTCCGCAAGGATTTCAGCCATCATCTCCTGGAGCCGCCTCGAGAAGTGGGCATTTTCGGGTACTACCACTCCGTGTTCCAGCGTGCATCTGGGCCAGTCGGCGCGGTTGGCCGCCATCAGCTCGGCATGTGCCTCTCGTCGCCGTATGTGCGAGTACGCTCCGCAGTCCCAGAATACGTGTTTCTCGTCCTCGGTGTCGCCGCTTCCACAGTGCTTGCAGCTGGGCGCCTGCGGCTCAGCTCCGGCCTGTCTCATCCGCGACGTGAACTCAGCCGTGTTCACTCCTCCCGCCAACGCTACACGTATAAGCCTCGCGGTGTGCGCGGGACATTCACGCATCCTCCAGAAGGAGTTCGTCCGCTCCAAGTCGGCTCTCTGTACACCCTCAAATCCCGGCCGCCTCGCTACCAGACGGGACCACGTCTTCGCCCTCAAATCCGCCCTCACTTCATGCCCCCTCTTCGAGGGTGTCGAGGCTATCGGGTCAAATATTGCACCATTCCTCAGCGTGCGAGACAGGGGCCCTGGTCCCCATACGTGTCCACACTCCTCCATGCTCTTCATCGCCAGTCCAACTGGCCCCAGGGGTAGGTCCTCCTCGGCGTACCTTCCCCGGATGCTCTCCATCAGAGGCAGAAGTCGTGGCAACCTCTCGCACGCCGCGTAGAACGCCGTCGTCACCCTATATGCTAGGCATGTACTGGGGTCCGTCAGGTGGCCCTTCTCCTGAAAATTTAGGACCATCTCCCTCGCGCGCTTTGGGTTGGACCCACCCCAGATCAGTCCCATCACCGACGTCGTCAGCCGTTTCATTGCCACCTTCGACACCGGCGCGAAAGAGCAGCCTGACAGCGCCGCCGGCAGCACATTCGACTGTACAATCCGGACCCGCTTCTCGTACCGGAACGGCGCATGGCGGAGGCCTTCCGCCAGGGCAGCCGCCTTCTCCACCCTCTCCGAGTCGGACCTTTCTGTCCTATTCTTCGCCGTCGAGACTAGGGCCCCCAGGCACGTGACAGATTTGCCAAACCGCAGCAGCGCATCCACGCTGCGGAGTCTGAGCGTCGACTGATGCCTACGTCTCGTCGAGAAGGCGACCGTTTTCTGGAGGTTCAGCTCCATTCCGGTGAGCGTGCAGAACTCGTCTACCACGTCCACCCCCTTTTGCAGGGCGGCCTCCGACAGCCGCGATAGCAGCGTGGCATCGTCCGCGTACGACTTTGGGCTCACCCCCTCCGCTTCTTTCTTGACCGCCTTCATCACTACCGACAGCAGGGCATTGATGAGGATGACGGATACAGGGCACCCTTGAAGGATACCATTGGTCACACTAAACTCCCTGCCCACCCCTAGAGGCAGCTTGAAGCGTCTCGCGAGCAGTCTGTAGATCGCCCTCAGCGGCTTGAGAACCCGATTGTGCAACCCTAAGTCCCCGGCCAGGCGCAGCACTATCTCTCGCGGGACCATGTCGAAACATTTCCGGAAGTCCAGCGCCACTCCGTAGAGCGGCTCTCCATCTAGCAAGGCGTCCTCCATCTCGAGCCCTATCTCCATCAGGACGTCCTCGATACGGTGACCCGGTCGAAAGCCCTTCTGTCCTTCTTCGATCCACTTCTCCTGCCACAGGACTATGTCCGCAAGCCTGCGGCACGCCCATAGGCGGTACACAGCGGACGTGACGGTTATTGGCCTCGTGTGCAGCGGG
Source organism: Diplonema papillatum (assembly GCA_030068145.1). Classification (NCBI taxonomy): domain Eukaryota; phylum Euglenozoa; class Diplonemea; order Diplonemida; family Diplonemidae; genus Diplonema; species Diplonema papillatum. Next base: position 4,643 of record JAPJBO010000226.1, on the reverse strand, counting down.
TCTTGGCTCTCATCCTTCGGCACCATCGACACCAGGGCAGTTGTCATGCTCGCCGGCCAAACCCCAGTCACTTCGACCAGGTTCATGACATCCGCTAGCGCATTCAGCAGGGGAAGCGGCAACTCCCGCAGTTCAGCCATGCGCCAGCCATCCACGCCTGACGCGCTTTTCTTCGGCTTCTTCCTTAGCAGAGTCCGCAGCTCCTCCCCCGTGATCGTCCCGGGTTCCATCAAGTGTGTGTCGATGTGCTCCTGGAACCGATCCCGAAACGGTCCGTACTCCGGCTCTGGCCGGTCCTTGTATTTACGCAGGATAGCGTCCCACGCAGTGTGCAACACCTCGTCCATCTCGTCCACATTTGCAGTCATCTTCGCTCCGGTGCGCAACACACCCGACGGCTCAGCGCGACCGGCGCAGACGGTCGCTAGACATCGTCTGCTCGCGTCCGCCCTCTCGTTAAGCTTGTCTCGGTACTTCGTAAACCTGGCCGCAGATCCTTCCCTTCCGAGCCTACTCGTCTCTTCCCGCAACGCTGTGAGCAGCTGCTTCGCCTTCTCATGATCCGGAAACCCCCCTGCGCCTTGGTCGCCCACCATGCACGCTTGTGCCAGCCGCTTGCAGTTCTGCCAGCAGAGGGACACCTCATGTGGAACAGCTTCCGGCCCGCGACGTTGCGCGAGGTAGCTGCAGATGCGTTCCATCCGGTGGATGGCCTTTCTAAGCCGTAGCTGCCTGCTGTTCGCTGCCCCCGACCCGTCGGTCGCAGTGCCCGCCGTGACACAGACCCTCCTCGGCAATGTCTTCATCCCCCGGCCGGTACCCCTTCCTCTCTCTTCCACAGGGACGGCGAATGCATCCTGCAAGTACCGCTCACTGACCCGTGACCACTCGAGCCAGGCCTCTTCCACCCGCTGCGCCGCCAATCGTTCCGCGAATTCGGAGTTGGCCAGTCTCTGTACGGCTTCCCTGTCGGCTTCTGCTTCCGAGAGGTCCCACTTGGACCCCCCCTCTGTCGGGATCTCCCGCGGCACCTTAAATCGCCACACGCTTTGGCGCAGCGCTGCAATATCCAGGGTCACTGTCACGAGCCGGTGTCCCGGTACGTTCACCGCGGTGGTGACGCATTGACGGAATGCACACGCCGCTATGCGGTTGAGGAGTATGCGGTCGATCCTCGTGCCTGACGTCCGGGCGCTGGTAAAGGTCGGTGGCGGAGGCGTGTTCCCGGTGCGCGCATGGTGCAGTTCCGCTGCGTCGGACCATCCGTTCCTAAGTGCCTTCCGCAGAACAGGGGACCGATCTTCTTCCGTGTTGAGGTCTCCCATCACCAGTATGGGGACGTCGCCGAGGCTGTCTGCCGCCGCAAAGAGGACCTTCTCCAGCATGTCCTCACGTTCCTCGTTCTCCGCCCTCCCGTTTCCTGATGGGCAGTAGACATTGAACACGTGCACGAAGGTGCTGCCGGTCCCTGTTGCGACTACAGTATGGCTTACCCGGTCCGGGGACCGTAACGCCACGTGCGAGAGCGCTGCCAACGTGTCGTACGCCGGTATCGGCCTCTGTACTAGAGTGCAGAGTCCCCCGTTCGCAGCGTTCGTCGTCGAGCGACTACCGGAGCTTCTACAGAGTCTCCCGGGAGGTGGCGGACCCCAGTGGCAGCACCAATTCCGTAGGTATTCCTCCGCCTGTGCCCGTTTGCATCGAAGGAGTGTGACCTCCTGGCAGCAAAGAAGGTCGGCTTCCACCGCGTTAACCGCTACTATGTACTGCAGCATGCTGGTCACGTTGAGCGTCGCGAACTTCATCTCCGTGCGGCCGGGACCAGGGTTCTGTTCGACGTCCCCAGCTGTTAACAGCCGCTCTCGTGCAGATCCTCTGACTGATTCTTCTGTTCTTTTACTGTTACATAAATGCGTAGGGTTGGACTGTTGATGGGGGGGATGGGTGAGTGACTGTGGGGGGGGTGGGGGGGGCATTGTGGGTGGATCCAGCGTACCTTGTTCTCCTCTGGTGGGGGAGGAGCAGCGGGCCCTTCCCTCGTGCACAGCTCTGTAGGTGAGCGAGACCCTGTCGTGTGTGACATCACCGGGACGGATCCCGTGTGTCCACAGGTTCCTGGCCTCGCCCTCCATGTGGCACAGAGTGCCGGCTGGCAGCGGGGTTCTCACTCTTTGGGTCCCCCTCTCCCACTCCATGACCGTGTCACTCAGTAGCGAAACAGTCGCAACCCTCGGTCCAAGTTCTTGCTGGTCTTTATGGGGGTTTATCCCCACTCCCTTCCGGTACCAGTTGGCCAGCAACTGGTCCGGTTCCCACCCCAGACGGTCACGTATGACATCCGCAGCTTCTCTCAGGGGCCCCTCGGGGATCCCCCGCTCCAGTTTGACCGGGGGTCCGCCCTGTCGATAGGCGTGCCCCCACTGCTGGGTTTCCCTGCCATGCCCTCCCCCCAGCCTTCCCCAGGGGGCTTCCGGTCTGAGCTCGGGGACCCGGCTCAGCCTCTCCAGGAGGTCCCGAGGGATCGTCTGGAAGCTGAGCCCGGGAATGGGTCCATCCTCCCTGCTTCGGGGGGGCTTGCTCCCGGGTCTTTGCCCCTCGCCGTAAGTCGGCCGCGGATGTTGGTCATTGTGGGGGGTTTGTTTGTGCGCAATGTCGGGCCCTCGGGGTAAAACTCCCGGACGACTGAGGCCTGGCGCGTCGAGAGAGGGGGAGAAAGAAGAAGAAGAGGGTCTGCCGCCCCCTTCGCGCATTGCTGCGTGATCGAACTGCCTAGTAGCGTTGCTAGGACTCGGCAGCCCGAACGAGGGCCTCGGTCCTCCGGTGGCCCGGGGATCCTGATGCAGTCAGCCACTGCCAGCCTTCTCCCTGGTGCGGTAGCATTCGTGGCACACTCTGGCACCACACGCGCACTTCCTCTGCAGCGTGTTCTTCCCCTTCCCTCCGTTGCAGCGGCTGCACTTCCAGGCCACCTTCGTCTTCTCCACGTCATCGCCCCAGTTGTGGACGTGCGCATCGACCTGCATCTCGCCTTCCGCACTTCCCGCGGCTTCGCCTTCCATCTCGCCCGCCTTCCGCTTCGCGCTCGGCGCCACGTCCTCCTGCCGAGCCGCCGGTGGGGCATCCTGTTCCCCCTGGGGTAGCCGCGCGTTGGGGATGCGGCCCTTCCAATGCTTCGTACCGCTAGGTACGTCGCCGACCCTCACCCTCCGGATGTAGAGCGGCGTCCTGTTCGCCCTCTTCACCACCTCGGCTGGCGGGTCCGTGCTGGCGTTGACCACCAGGTTGGTGCGCCTGCCTGTCACGAAGCACTTCGTGACCCGGCAGTCCCACTGCACCGCACGCAGTGCGGCGAGCATCTCCTCCTGATGCTCACCGACCTCGCTCTCCACCAGGAACCTCGCCTCGGGGGGGCCCTGGCGCTCCGGCGCTGCCAAGGAGCCGGCCCTGTCGATGAGCGTCCTGCGGGCCGCCGGGTTGCTGGCGGAGTAGCGCACCCCGTACCGCGTCCTCGCCGCTGCCACCCCGAGCGCGTCGGCGTGTCCGGCGATCTCCATCGCCTGCTCCAGCTTGGCATCCTCCGCCAGCCACACGACGGGGTGCAACTCGTTGCCATTGACGAAGGATGGCGCGGCCCAGTACACGCCCCCCTTGCCGCTGGAGCGCAGTAGAGTCGGCGCCTCGCGCGTCGTGACCCGCACTGACACCGTGTGCCGCGTCGACGTGCAACGGTGGTTAAACCGATGCCTCCTCTCGATGGTGACCCCCGCGGCCGCCGCTGCTCTTCGACACAGCACGTCTGCTGCTCCTGCTCCCGTCGCGGCACTCTTCAGCGAGGTGCGTGTCTTCTCGTCGACGTCCTTGTACATTACTGTACACCACATGACCGTGGTCGCATCTCCCACCTCGACCTCCTTCGCGATCGGTACACGCCCGACGTCGGCTCCACCCCACTGCGTCACGTAACACGACGCCTCCGTGCCGTTGTCGAATCTGACGATCCGCTCCCGACTCTCGTCCGTCAGCCTGCCCGGCGTCACCAGCGCGACCCTAAGGTCCTTCGCCTCCATCTCCAACAGCTCTCGGTACCCCGCACCAAGCTGCTCCCCCGTTTCCTTTCTTCCGGCGTAGACCACCCCCTGCCGGATGTCTTCCGCCTTCTCCGCCTCGACCACCTCGACATGCCAGTCGCATGGCCTCAGCCTCTTTCCGCGGCTGACTCCCGGCGCTTTCACGTATCCGCCCCTCGCCTGCGGACTTCTCGTCACCACGTTCGCCCATGTCACGCCCGGCCGCTGCGTTGCGTCCTCCCGGTCAGTCTGCACGTCGCGGGCGTCGTCGGCCCTCGTCTCCTTCGCCGCCGGTGTCGCCGCCGTCTGCTTCGCAGCCTGCTTCCGCCCTGCCTTCGCAGGCTGCGTCTGCTCTGCCTTCACGGGCTGCCCCGCCGCCTTCTCCGCAAGAACGAGCAGGATCTTGACGATCCCGTACGCGGCGCTGATGTCCGCCTCGCTCACCGCCTTCTCCGCAAGGTGCTGCGCCCTCGCGATGAAGCGTTGGAGCTCCTCCATCCCGTGGGGAGGCTGGCCTTCTGTCTTCTCTGATTCTCTCTGTTCTCTCTCTTTTTTTTTTTTTTTTTTTTTCTTTTT